>NCQV01045586.1:13418-26684 GCA_002740545.1 Lophocereus schottii
TTGATACTTGAGAGTCTTGTAGCTTGACTCATTCGTGTTGCCCAAGACCTGTATAGGATGTTCAAAAATGTGAAAATTTTGAATTGAATGCGTGCGCTCAAATTAGCCTAATCGTGTAATTAAGCAGGATAATAGTTAACCTAATTTGGAACATTACAACCAATCTTAGGAATTTATCCTATTTGTCCATCCAATTACATCATTCACATCTAAATTAAATGATTCATGATATAGCATCAAACATAAGGGAATGTAAATGTCGCTTCATTGACACTATTGATGATTTTTAATTTCAGGGAGATAAAAAGTTCTTAGCCTAGTTACAGAACTTAACTAGTGCTTTCAGGAATATCTTATAGTGGAAATCTATGTATAGTAACATCTAGGATTGTCCATATGCCAAGCGTTTGGAATATCTTTGCCCACTAGGGTGAGCAGTTTGTCGGCACATGGAAAGACTTCTTCTTTGATGTTGTACGATCTTTTCCAGCATGGTCCCAACTTTTCTAGGTGCCTTCTAACTACTTCTGCACTTTTAAGAACTCAATCCCTAGGTTTTAGGGGTCCATGACATACCTTTCTATTGTAGCCCTAGTGATTATTTCTTTATTTTAGTTCTGTGTTGACCACAGTTTCTTCCCTTCGCTTTTTTTTTATAGTAAGTCCAGGCTCTCAACTTATACCCTTCCATTTTATGTTGGCTCATATCGTATTCCTTCATAATGGTTACACCAAATTCTACAAGCATAAGGGCTTCTTTCCCATTACGTGTAGTGTTAGACAAGTCTTAGATCAGGGGTACCTCTTATCACTAATGGTTGACCTCTTCCTATAATTATTGCCATCTATATTGCTATGCTTAGAGATTAAGGCCATACTGACTACTGGCCACTTCACAGCTTGCCTTTAGTTAGTCTGTGAGTCCTCTCCCATTTAATATTTTGTATATGGAATTATAGCCTTCAAGGTGGGTACATAAGATTCCCTTGCACTCTTCTGATCTCCTCTAATCCTACTACAAAGCTATTATTTGTTAGAATGGTCTCCCTACAATAATGTTGTGGGCATAAATTAAATCATGATAGTATAGGCTACCATTACATAGCAAGTCTTTCCCTTTAGGGTCCCCAACTTATTAGGTAGTTTGATGATTCCCTTCGGATACATAATGTGTCCTGTGAACCCAATCATATGATGATGGAGACATATCTTTATCTTTTAGGCCAAGTATGATAGAATACTTAAAAAAAACATGACATTTGTTGCACTTCATGTATCTATTGATCAGTAGCCCTACTGATTGTATAATTGGCTACTATTAACTTAATAGCGTTAGGATCATTATGTGACTTAGATATAGATTTAGCACCTTCAAAGACCATTTCAGGAGGATTGTCTATAATTACCTGGTTTAATCTTGGATTTTCCTTCTCTAGAGTTCTCATATGACTCTTTAAGGCTATTTGACAATCTAGCTTGGGGTGGTCCCACAGCGATTACCTATATGGTGCCTTCAAGGGGTTTATCTTGGGAGTCATCCTCTTCTGAACTTCTTTCATCTGGATGTTTCCTCTTTTTTCAGGCATATCCTTGATATGCTTGTCTAGCTTTACTTTATCATCCAAATCATTAATTACTCCATCCATATCCCAGCAATACTCTGTATCATGCCTATAGTCCTTGCAAAAGACACGCCACTTATCCTTCTTCCTACTCTTGGGCCTTTACTTGAAAGGCTTGAGATCACCCATTTGTACACATCCGTTGATCTTTATTAGGACAACACTCCTCAAATATTAAAGAGAGATTCTATCTTAAAGTCTCTTTCTTTCCTTTCTTCCTGATTCTGCTTGACATGCCTCTTTTCATCCATCTTAGACACCACTATTCGATTAGTTTTGGAGTATAGAATATAGCTACAAGCGCACAACTTATCACTATAGAACTTGAGGGTCATCCTCTGGGAAATACGCCTAAGAATACCAAATTCAGTAGTAGATTCAATTTGGGCAATTGAATAATTGAATGTGAAAAGTATCAACTAAGTTAAACTAGTGACCAAGTAAGTTGACAATCAAGTAGGGGAAAGCCTTGGACTGGGGAATCAGATCACTATTATAGCTGAGGCATGATTCTAGTCTTTCTAATTGACCCACAATATAGAGAGGGTTGGATTACTTTGCTAGGGAACACCCAAGCCTCCCTGTGAAGGTCAAGGGTAGCCCTTTATTGGGTGATCCTTCTATTTTCATGGGGATTATATGATAGGATCAAAGTCAAGTAATCCTTTAACTTAGCTAACCTTGGGCTATTTTCATGCCAAAGGTCAACTATTCATCTCTAAATCACATTAACTAATGACCCATCTCTCAATGAAACCACTAACCTCAAATAGAGGATGAAATGCTCTTTCAAATATTTCACTGAATGCTCAGTGGCGAAGATAGAACCCCTTAGGTAATGAGCAAATTAAGTTGAATGAAAGCACAATGATATCCTATTTGGGCATTATAGTATTCAATCCCCAATCCAAGAGGGGGAAATCAACAAGAAATCAGAACAATATATCACAAACCAATCCATTCATAATAGCGAGCAAATATCTAAGTAAAAGAAAGAGAAATAGAGTAAACCTATAATTAGATTAAGAAATGAATGATCAACCTGCTAAAACTCAACAATCTTCTCTAAACACTACCCTCTCTTACTTAACCTAACCCTAGAAATTTATAAGAAATTACATAAAAATGATAGATAATCCTAAAATTAGGAAAAAATATCCTTAAATAAGAGTTCAATCAGCAAAGGGACATGTGAGTTGGGTTGGTAACGGGCGGCAGTGGCTAGTTAGGTTGGATTTTGTTGGATGGCCATGGACAGGAATGGGCATGGCCAGCTCTTGGATTTTTGGCATACTATTTTTTAAGTTGTGTGGTGATGGCCACCAGTAGCCATGACCACCCATTGTCTCCTTGGATTCCTCAATTTGTCCTTATTCTTTGCTCCTCCTTTGTTCTATCACACCCAGAACTCATGTTTGCATCGTTCCTTCTTCCAAATTGAGTGTCCTTCCCTTGATTGATGAGTTAAAACACTAAAAGTGAGAGAAACGAACTTAATGAGCCAATATGCAAGAAGGAAGTCAAATTTGATCAAATTCCTACTTATTCAAGTTAAAAAAAAAAGAGATGGAAATGAATCAAAAAGGAGAGGAAAGGTTAGCAAAAATTTAGGTTCACCAATCTCTTTGAGTGGCCTAGTCCTTTGATTGTCTCCAACTGCATGTACATTTCTACCATCTTTAGGGCCTCTTTTACGATGACTAGCCATTCCATGATTGAATTTTTGCACAAGCCTTTTTGCCTTACCTCGTCAGTGAAGGAAGCCAAGGCCACATTTGGTTGGATGTCTTTCATGATACTTTCTCATGAGCAAATCTTTCCACGTATTAATCTAGCAATTACTGATCTCTTTGTGCCAACTTCATTAATCTGTAGGTGACTTTGGAATCCTTCTATTCCCAACGAAGAAGCTTTTAAACGTAGAGAAAATATCATCCCAAGATTTGATAGATGTTAGGGAAAACCTATTGAGCCGGGCTTGTGCTGCTCCTTTAAGGATAGCAGAAAAATATCTACACATCATAGTTTATGAAGAAGATATTTGTGAGTATATCTTGGTTAAATAAGCATCAAGGTACCCCTGAGAGTCAATGGTCCTATCAAACTGTCCCATCTTATGTATTTTGATCTTCTTTGAAAGTTTTTCCTTCTAAATCTTAGTGTCAAAAGGTGTCTTGATCTAAAGACGACTAATCATTGGAGCACCCTGGTTGTGGGTGTTCCTTGCATTCTCTCTCAAACGTTGTTAAAACAACACAACTTTAAGGGAGCTTGAGCTCTAATGCTATGAATCTTCTTCATGGCCTTCGTCTCAGTGAGACCCATCTTGACCAGGCCTCTTCTGCAATGATTTCTCATGTTAGCCCCTTTACGATTCAAGGTCACGCTCAAGTCTTCATCTTTATTCCTCTAATATCTAAGAGGTCTATTATGAGGATTCATTTTCTCTGAATCATCAGTTGCTGAGTTTTGGAAGTCCTTATTCTGTCTTTCATAAACAGGTTAGGGACTACTTTCTTTGACATTCCTTGAAAAGATAGGAAAGCATCCAGCTTTGAGTTTGGTCATGATTTGTCTATATAGCAGTTTAAGACGGTTCTCTTAAAGGAATTTAACTAGGATTTCATATCTGTTAGATATAGACTATTTTCTAATTTTATTTATACTCAAAGATCTTTAGCCTTTGCTTGTAGATCTAGAAGATCTTGGCTAGATCTTTGACGTGAATAACAAGCTAGCCATGCGCATAGAAATTATTTTCAAGACTTCGGTGGACTTACGTTTAATTAAGCTTCTGTTCGGGGACAAACTACCCAATCCTGGAGGCTTATTTGATTCAACCAATCTCTTTTTTACCCTTTTATGGAGCTATGACCCAATGCCTCATAAAGCTTTTGTCTGCCCAAATCAGAACCTACCCCAAAAATTTTCAGTAAAGTTGCTTTCTTTGCAAAATAAGTTTATCAAACCTAATATGAACTATTTCAAATCAATCCCAGTGACTCGAATGAATGACCCGTTTATGAGGTCTATATGTTGGTTGCCATTCA
Source organism: Lophocereus schottii (assembly GCA_002740545.1). NCBI lineage: Eukaryota > Viridiplantae > Streptophyta > Magnoliopsida > Caryophyllales > Cactaceae > Lophocereus > Lophocereus schottii. The sequence continues at coordinate 18,091 of NCQV01045586.1, forward strand.
ACTTGCTTCTCCATATGCATGGTTGCCTACTTTGCTCTTGTTTTGCATCTGATCATGCACACTCAGGTCTTCAAAGCACCTAGCCCAATCAAGTCATGTGAACCATATATATATAACTACAAGGGAGTCCAATACAACTTTACTTAAATGGTTTGACCTCGGATTCGAGTCTTGTGAATGTAAAAAATATGTTATGGAAAGTTATACTATGTTATGGATCAATAATGGCTCGACTCTTGTAAGAAGGTCCAAAAACCCAAGAAGTAAAAAATCTACAAGCTAGGAATCTTGTCACATAAACTTTGAATAAAGAGAATTATTCTAATGCCCCCCCCCCAAAAAAAATCACAGAAACCTCAATAGACTTAGCTCCAATTCACAAAGAAATCCAAAGTCCTCTGGAAATTATAAAGTTGTTTTGGGAGTCAGAGAGAAGAAAAATCCCCAACAGATTGTTTACGAATGATAGGAGCGAAAAATAGTTTATATAAGTAATCTTTAAGAATTATATATAGTTTATATAAGTACTCACATAAGCATCCAAGCTATTATTGCATGTGAAGCAAGAAACAGAAGCAGAGTCCCCGTACAGTTTTGTAAACTTGGACATAAGCAAGTATTTTTTACTGGTGACTTTTACTTGTGTAGTTAATTAGAAATCTACAATCAAATCAGTTAGAAGTGACGGGTAATCTTTACTGGTGGAGTTGTTTTGGGAGTGAGGGAGAAGAAAAATCTCCAACAGATTATATGAGTGATTACGTTAGTTTGCCGTGTTAATTACAAATGACAATACAAAATTTCTCAATGGACTTAGTCTACATGGGCGGCTATATGTGTTGTTATCTATAAATACTGGCTTCCTCCACCACCTAAGGCACACCACATCCAGAAAAATAAAACCAAGTGCTAGAGTGAGAAAGTGAGAAAAGAAAATGTTCAACATGCCAAAACTTGCAAACTTTAAGGCCCTCTTTGTCATCGTCCTCTTTGTTGTGTTTCTCGTTGCTACTCAGGGCAAGTCCACTTTTATTTAAAATTTTTATTACCTTTCTCTATGTATTTATTTAATGTTTGCATCAAGAATGCTTCACTTCATCCAATGTGAGAAAAATTCATACTATTGCATTGGTCCCTTTTTTTTAAAAAAAAAAATTGACTTAAGCTGAATTGAACTAAATTGATTTTATTTTTGCTGAACTAAATTAAACTTATTTTACTGCTGAACTAATCTAAACGAAACCTTACTTGTTTTGAACAACACTAAGCTAATTCTTAAAAAAATAAGTTGAAGAAAACAGGGTTGTTGACATATATATAGGCAGCCAATATGACAAAAAAGTACATACTTGAGCTAGATTTTTTATTAAAAATAATCATCCTAAATTTTACTTTTGGACAATATGATTCGACCATGACATAATTACTTGGCTCACAAAACAATCTTGAAACTTTTTTATATTTCCCTCTAATGTTTTGCTCCATAGCAAACTCAAATGTATCCATGATCTACTCATTATTCTTGTCTCCAAACCTCCTTCCTTGAAAACGAAAGAAATGTGTTCTATTATTGTGTGAATGTGGTATAATATTGATAGAATGCATGCATATATATGTAGGGCCAATGATGGCGGCCGCACAACGTTGCTTGCGTCCTGGGTCACACTGCCGGCACCCCTTCCAATGCTGCTCTCGCCGTTGTTTTGGCCACCGCTGCGCCTAGTTATTGGGTGCAGGGCCACATATCTAAAGCCTGAAGCTGCTAAATAATGAACTAGTCCATTATATGTGGGCTAATTTGTTATGATATTAAAGTCTACGAGTCTTTTATTATACATATGTCGTTGTCGTTGTGTTGTATGTTTCGTCAGGTCAGCTTTTTTTATTGTAACTTTTACTACTGTGTCACTGTGAGTGTTATGTAACTTCTGTACTATTGTGTTTATGCTGGAGTATAATAAACAGCAGCTTGGATGGGCCTTCGAAAGCATTACACACTTAAACTGTGTTATTCATCATGCCAAACGTATTTAGCCCCCATTTGGTCCAATACTCACTGCTACATAAGCATCCAAGCCATTATTGCGTGTGAAGCGAGAAACAGAAGCAAAGTCCCCGTACACTTTTGTAAACTTGGACAAACGCTCACTAATTTTCCAAGCCGAGCAGCAAGTATTTTTAAGATTATATGAGTGATTACAAGTTTCTCTCTGAAATAGTTTACATGAAACAACCACATGGTTTTTATCATCCTTACTATCCTACCCAAGTATACCATGTTAAAAAGGCAATCTATGGCCTACAATATGCTTCTTCACCCTAGTTTAATCATTTTAATAGTTTTCTATTATCTCATGGCTTTGTCTGTAGCAATGCCAACACCGTCGTGTTTATCATGGCACTGGCAATGATTTCTTAATTCTAGTACTTTATGTTGATGACATGATTTTGACTGGCAACTCATTATCGTTGCTACATTCATTGCGTCACTTACTGGTCAATTTGATATGAAAGACCTTGGAGATCTCCATTATTTTCTTAACCTTCAGGTGATTTGCATTCCTTTTGGTGTCTATATCATAGCAAAAACATGTCTTAAATCTTTTGCATATATTTCAACTTCGAAATTGTAACCCTGTCAAAACTCCTTCCTGCTCGAACAACCTTAATGCTTAGAGATGATGGACTGCGTATAAATCATTCCCAATATCGAAAGATGGCAGATGCCTTAAGAGTATTCAATTATGACTCAATTTGGCACTGCTTATGCAGTGCATGTAGTTTCCTGGTTTATAAATGCTCTCCATACTGCTCACCTGCTTGCTATCAAGTGCATTTGTAGATATTTGTAGGGCACTTTTTCGCATGGTCTGTTTCTTAAGTCTGCCGCCTCACCACACATCATTGTTGCATAATCAGATTGCAACTAGCCTGGTCTACCACTGGTTATGCATTCAATTTGGGCCAAACATCATTTCCCGATGTTCTAAGAAGCAACCTGCAATTTCTAAATCCGCCACAGAAGGTGAATACCATGCTCTAACATACATTGTCACATAGACTCTTCGGATATGCAAGCTCCTATTTGATGTTGGAATTACAATTTTCACTTCTGTACGGTTGCGCTGCAACGATGTTAGTGCTGCTTATGTGACTGCTTATCTAGTTCATCATTGGAAGCAAGCATATCACTGATTTTGTTCGGGAACGAATTGAGGCCAGAGATCTTGCCTTTTGTTATGTCACTACTACATCACAGGATTTTGACATATATATTCACCAAGGGGTTGTCTTCTCAGCAATTTCTGTTTCTTAAGATTGACCAGAGTTTCTATTGCTTAAGTCCAAGTTGCCCGTATGTCCTCACGAGTAGTTTTAGCGGGGCATAATAGAGTATTACGGATACTTTCGTAAAAGATTTGCTTGCGATTATAATCCTTGTGTACAGATCTCCCTCATATATGTATGTATGTACAATGCCTGCCTCTAGGATTATAATCTTTGCACTAGGATATTTATAGCAGCCTGTACCTTTGTCTCCGTAGTACTAATTAAGCAATTACTCCTACCACCCAAATGGAAGTTGCTATCCTACTCACGACACTAAACAGAATTTCGAGGGAATTTTCTTTGTGCTTGAGGGAGGACATGCTGATCTCATTATCTACGTGTACATATCGTTCACGTGTATATTTGTAATATATTAAATTTTTAATATATGCTTATTGATGTGGCTTTTTGGAGTACATGTTTCAAGAAATATAACATACATATTGAAAATTTGACTGCACGGAAGTTATGATAATTTTTTGTTTTCTTTCTTGGATGACGATAATAACATAGTCATGTACGGCAACAGTATTCTTCTTTTGTTTTTTTTTTTTTTTCCTGTTGGGATTAAAAGGGGCAAGTATTCAAAATTTCTCATTTGGGGAAGGCCCGTTCTCCTGTTCGAATAAATAGTTGCTCTTAACACTGAAGGCATTTTTAGAACAACACCGTTGAGCTTCCCTCTGTATATTATCTTACTCTCCATCACTCCCTTTTCTGTATAAAGAAGCATTTCTCTCACACATTCCTCTTTGTTTAATTAAATGCTACTCTTTTAATAATTAGTAAAACATGTCACAAGTAGCACAAAATATATAACTCGTCCTACAATACTCCATAAAAACACACCAAATCTAAACAAACTCCGAAAATCAAACTCCTAATAAGCTATAGGTCGCCTTCAATGAAAAATTAAACTAAAAATACAGCTAACATATATAATATAATCATAAGATACCTATTAATAACAAGCATTGTAATACACCCCCTCCAACTTGACCACAACAAGGAAATTAAGTAATAAATAGGGACAAACAAGCTAATGTGAAGGTCTTCTACCATTTGCTTGCATAATTCATATGCCACCTGTTGATGTCAATGCCTAAGTGAATAAGTAATAGCGCAATTTGTGTTGTTTGGATGAGCCCCACGGGCGTAAAAGTCCTCCTGAGTATAATTGACCCTTATACTAATTAATGGTAGCTCCATATTTAGTATAATATAATTAACCCTCTATTGCTAAGAGAACTGCGCATCAGATTACGACAAAGAGTGGGAGTTTTGTGAAATGACAGTGTGCTCATTAGTCACGTAATCTTAAACCTGTATACATATCTTATGAGTATTTGGACTAGTTTGTCAGTTATTTATTTTTAATGCTGTCGTATAGTTTATCAAAAGGTTGGCATAATACGTGCCTTAGTCATAAATATTCAAGCAATGTCTATCTGATGTATGAGCTACAAAACATATGCTGTACTGTGTTAGTCATAAAAATTCAAGTAATGTATATATGGCGTATTAGCTACAAACACAGACTATCATATAAGGTCCTATTCGGCAAAATTAGCTGTTTAGATAGCAGATAGCGGTTCAGGAGGCAGATAGCTATTTACATAGCAGATAATGTTTCTAATTTAGCTGTTAGTGGATAGCTGTTTAGATTAGCAATTGAAATTAATGTGTTCGGTAAATTTAGCTGTTATGCTAGCTGATTCTTGTAAATTGACATAAAAGGATATAGATAATTTTCAAACATAAAATTTTTAAAGGACATTTTTTGGCTAAAAAATACGAAACGCTACTTTTAAATGTCAAACATTAATACTATTAACTTTTCAAAAACGTAACTTTTCAAAAACGCTGTTTAAAACGATAAACATTGCTTGAAATGCTAATTAAAACACTAGTTTACTAAACACTAAAATTTAATTAATTAGTGTATTGACGTGGTTAAAACACTAAACGCTATCCAAAACGCTGTTGCCGAACATAGCCTAAATTTTCTTTTTTTTTTAAATATCATTTGTTTCGGGAACTTCTTGGGTGTTGTTGAGGATGATGTGGGATGAGAGAGCGGGTTTACATGATGGCACGTGTGAAGCTACTGACGGTCCTCTCCTCCAATGTCGAACTTGCAAAAAGTGCACCCCCGGGTTGTGGACCGGGGAATGCCTCTTCGATGGTCAGGTTAAAGGGGGGTCCAAGTCAAAGAATAAAGCAGTAAAGAGAGAGAATATAGAGAGCACGGGAAATTGTGCTAAAAAGCTAACCCTTCTCTCGAAGTTGATAGGTGATTATTTAGAACTCCTGTAGCAAGTGGTAAAACGGTAACTTCATGCTGGAGACCCCCAGTGGGCTTTCTAACTGCTTGCACCCTTTGGGCCTTTGATTGGAGCCTCAAGGGTCCCACTTGGGAGCACGTTTGTGCCTAGCTGAGCCTAACCATAGGTTGGACAATAGGGGGTCCATCTGGGGAAGCATATTTTCGGGATCATTATTCAGGAAAAAACCACCACAACTAAGAGTCTGATCCAAGGTGCGTAAATGTGACAATTTTAATTCAAGATTTAAATTCAGATTTGACCACGATTTGCATCCAATTAAACATTTCGATAATATAGAATTCAATCAAATAGATATTTTCTTTGCAAAACAAGTTTATTGAACTAAATATAAACTCTGTGAAATTAACTTGGAATTGAGCTGGAGTGAATGACCACTTTGTGAGGTTTGCATGCATTACTGTCCAACTTGCTCCTTGACGTGCTCATACACATGGTTGCGTACTTTTATCTCTCAATTTTTGGAATTTTTTAACCTCCTCACCTTGAATATTATTTTTGTATATAACCTCATTTTTCTATATGTAGGTGAAGGGGTTAAATAATAACAGCTTTGATATATGTGAAAAAGTAAAAACAACCAATGTGCGGAGGATTAAAAAATAATTTCAAAAATTGAGGTATGAAAATAACATTCACGTATGAAAATACATCTATATGAAAAAGTAAAACCTTATTTTGGGCCATCATTGTTGCATATGCATTTTATTTTGGGCCAAACCTTATTTCGCAGCATTCTAAGAAGCAACCTGCAGTTTCTATATCCTCCATAGAAGCTAAATACCATTCTCTAACAACATTGTCACATAGACCCTTTGGATATGCAAGCTCCTATTTGATGTTGGAATTACAATCTCCACTGTTGTACGGTTGCACTGCAATAATGTTAGTAATGCTTACATGACTGCTAATCTAGTTCATCATTAGAAAGAAGCATATCACTGATTTTTGTTCGGGAACGAATAGCGGCTAGAGATTTTATCTTTTGTTATATCCCTACTAGATGATAGGATTTTGACATACCTATTCACTAAGGGACCGTCTTCGATCTTAGCACTTTCTATTTCTTAAGTCTGACAAGAGTTTCTATTTCTTAAGCCTAAGTTGTCCGTACGTCCTCACAACTAGTTTTTGGGGGGGGGGGCGTACTAGAGTATTAGGGATACTTTCGTAAAAGATTTGCTTGTGATTATAATCTTTGTCTACAGATCTCCCTCATATATGTATGTATGTACAATGACTGCCTCTTGGATTATAATCTTTGCACTAGGATATTTATAGTAACCTTTACCTTTGTCTCCACAGTACTAATATTATAAGCAATTATTCCTACCACACAAATGAAAGTTGCTATCCTACTTACCACAGTAAACAGAATATCAACGCAATTTTCTTTGTGCTTGAGGGAGCACATGCTGATCTCATTATCCACGGTACATATCGTTCACACGTATATTTGTCATATATTAATTTTTTTAATATATATTTACTGATGTGCTCTTTGGAGTATATGTTTCCAGAGATATAATATACATATTGAAATTTTGACTGCATAGAAGTTATGATAATTTTATGTTTTCTTTCTTGGATGATGTTACATTAAAATTATTACCGTAAGTGCACGGTGCCAGTTGTAGCTAGCAACGACAAGTATGAGTCGTATCTACAAGGAACTTGGTTTTAGTCATCAGGTCGACTGCAACACTCAATTCAGGCAGAAACTGATTCGGGTCGATTGATGAATATGAATACTATTAAAATTATCTAACTCAATGCTAGCAAAAATCTCAGGTCGAGATTCACCATACTATTATGGTCTTTGGATCGAACACTAAGTCATGCGAATTCGCCTGCACAAAGAGTTGAAGTAGAATGGCTACAAGTTAAAGCATGTCTAAGCCTTCTCTCAAAGGTCACTAGACTGGTTGAGCAATCCTAGTTATCTATTTTCATGAAACTAGAATCAACATAACCACAGAATCGTGTGACCTACAATTCCCAATTTAAATCCTAACTATTTTCATGTTAAGTAATTCCATCGCTCACAAAGTGCTCCTAAATTAAGGATTCAACTTTTGTTGATCTCCTAAACCTAGTTAAGAGCATGAATACAACTCTCTCAGGCAATTCATCGAACACATGATGCACTAAGTGAGAATTCAACCATAAGTACAGACATTCATTCACAAAAACCTAGGACATGGATCCAAATTACATAATAGGGGCTAATCCCAACCCAAGATAGGGGATTTAGCCACTAATCATTTCAATAATCTCAATCACAAACAAGAAACTCAAAAGCACGATCAAAGATGCAAACTTGGGTTAAAATCACAAAGAGAGAGAAAGGGAAACGTACTTCGATTGATTGCAAACGTCTATCGATTAATCCAAAAACAAAATTCTCAACCTTTTATTCAATCTAGATTGATGCTAAAGTATGGAGAAAAAATCGCCTAACCTCTCACTTTCTAAAAATTGAAAACTAAGATGAGTAACCGCCCCTCGCAGAACTGGTTTAGTCGCAAGAAAAATTGGGGACGCACAGTCGTGCCTAAACTCACGGTCACCCGTGCATCCCAGAGATCGCGCATGGTCGGAGCGCCTGGTTGTGCGCCCGAATGTGCGTAGCTTCTGGCTTCAAGGTACGGTTGTGCGCACCCTGCAGTCGACCATGCGCCTTTAGCAGCCGCTAGTTCTAATTATTTTGGTCCCTGAGGCTTCATTGAACCTTCATTCTTGTTGGAATTCCACTCCTAAGGCTCCCCTTTTCGGCAAAATTGGTAAAACTTTCTCATTTTTGGGTAAGATACTTGAAGATTGAGAAATACCACTCTTAAGCACAAAATAAGCTAATGAAAGCATATTCACCCTCTTCCTACTAAGATTAGTCAAGAGATTGTGGAGGAAAAGGGGCAA
>NCQV01045664.1:6532-22880 GCA_002740545.1 Lophocereus schottii
GCTTTAGTGGAGAACTCACAGGTATGGAATTGGTGAGAGTGCAAATGAGTGAAAAGAAATAGGTGGGAGTGGATAAGAGTGGGAAGAAGTTGATAGGAGTAGATATAAATGGTTTGTTGGATGTGGGAGTAAGAACGAATGGGAAGGACTGGGAGTATTGATATTAGTAATATTAACGATTTGTATGACATAATAATAATAATTATTAATAATAATAGCTATAATTATAATAATAATTGAAAATAATAACTACAATAACAGTTCTTATTAACATCAATAATAATAACAGTAATAATAATAATAATTAATATTCATATTAATAACTAATATTAATATTAATATTAATATTACTAATTATTAATATTAACAGTAATTATTATTAATAAATATTAGTAATAATTACAATAATAATTATTATTGATATTAATAATAATAATAATTATAAATAATAATAATTAATATTAATATTGACAATAATAAAAGAATTATTTATTAATATGAATAATAATTAATTACAACAAAATTAATAATTAATAATATTCAGAAGGATTTTTGGAATATAATAATCCGAACTTTGGAGGGTCTAGAAGGTAATAATCTGAACTTAAGAAATTCTTGCCAGTGAGCCGAACTTGTGATGTATTTATTTTTAGTATACCAACACCGAGTTTGACTCGGCGGCGCAATAATGTGGCAGAGAGAAAGTCCTACGTGTACACGATACTTAATAAAATATTATTTTTGACAAATTAGCAATATTGGGCATTGAGATGATTTTAAAATATTTCTCTAGGTCTCTTTCGTTAAATGAAAAAGCAGTACTCCGCTTTTCCTAAATTTCTCATAATCAAAATGTAAAATAAGTATTATATATATATATATATATATATTCTAATAATGTTTACATTAACAACATATTCTACTTTTTATATTTTTGCAGTTAGTTATAATATTCTTTTTTTATAAAATGATATCACTTATACATAAGTTCATATTTATTTACTGTAAAAAGTAATCTGTAAAACTCAAAAATCATTTTCTTCTTTGACAGCTTGAAATTTTTGAGAGAATTTTTTGTTAAAAAAATTACAATCATCACTGCCACCACAAGCACCATTACTTTACATCCTCCGGCATAACATCATCCACCGGTGAATCTACGATTTGGTGCAACGGCCACCATCGGCACTCCTCCCATATCAGCCTAACATATTCACCGAACTTTTTTTTAACTAATTTGGTACCCTTAATCATCACCGCAACCCACATTAGCGATCCACCATCGCAACCCCAACCTTCGAGCACAGTGAGGCAGAGTTCGTCGCCAACGACAGAGCTCTACAGCAACCATGACCTACCACTGCAACTAGAGCACTGTCTCATATTCCCTCTTTCCCCTGTGAAACCCCAACAACCTCCATCAACTCCATCCATTCTCCATCTAAACTAGATCTGGCCTCATGCCTTTCAAATCTAAAAGTTTCCATCACTTGCAACCGTAATTGATTATTTTCCAATGAAATGTCAAAGAAAAACTATAAAACAAATGCAAAAAGATTTCTGAACTAAATTGAAGACGTCCACAACCAAAATAGTTGAAATTGAGCCCCCCAGATGCACGCATATAGAGCAAACCACCAATTTTGAGCATGAAGAGATCAATTGAACGGCCAAAACATCGAGCCAAGTTGAATCGTCGCCGCCACTATTATACGTCGCTGATGGGTAGGTTTTAGGCAACAATTGATGCAAAGAAGGAGGAAGACAAAGGTCACAACCAGGTGGGGGGAAGATGAAATGAAAAGCAAATAAGGCTGAAAGAGTCGCCGGTCCAAGATGAATTTATCTGGGGTCTCAGTGGTCACTGCTATGCCCTCTATCACCGGCAAGAATCAGGCTGGAGATGCCGAAAATGGGTGGGTTTACTTGCAGTGTGAATGGGTGGAGGGAAGAGTGAGTATGAGAGTGAGAGTGAGAAAGCTTATGTGTCAAATAAAAAGTTCAAAAATTGCCTATTTTTGTTTTTAAAAATGGCCTAGTAATACACGTGTGATATCGCCTCTGCCACATCATTGCTCCGCTGAGTTAAACTTGATGGTGGCATACTAAAAATAAATACCTCAAAAGTTCAGCTCGCGGGCAAAAATTTCTTAATTTCATATTATTGCCTTCCAGATCCCCAAAGTTCTGATTATTATATTCCAAAAACCTTATTCAGAATAGTAAATATTATTATAACTATTATTAATAATAACAATAAGCATTAAGAATTATTAATTAATCATTAATTCATTAAATAATCATAATAATTATTATAAAAATAATTAATATATATCCTATTCAAATTTAATAATAATAACTAATAAATTATTATAACAATAAAAATTGTTAATTAATGATAAAAATAATAATGAGTCATTAATAATAATAATTATTATTATTTATATAATAAGTTACAACAAGAATTATAATAATAATTCTTATTAGTGTTAATCGTAATAGCAATAGTTTTCATTAATTATTAGTATTAATGATTACTATTATTGTGAATACTAAAAATAATTACTTTTTATCTTATCATTAATTAGTAATAATGATTACAATAATAACAATTATAAATTAATAATAAAAATAATAATTATTACCGAACAATATTAATAATAAAATTACAATAATAATTACAATTAATTATAATAGCCATAATGATTCTTAATATTAATAATAATAATCATTAATATTAAAATCAATATTAATAGCAATAATAATTATTAATAATTATAATTATTCTAATTATTATTATTATTACTAAATATTAGTAATAGTCACAATTATAATTAATAGCATTATTATTAATAATGATCGTAATAATTATTGATATTAATACTAATTATTAATATTAATATTAATATTAATATAATGTTAATAATAATTATTTATTATTTATGACAATGAATAATAAAAATAATAAAGCTTAATCATTAGTAATATTATTAATAACTAGTAATACTAAAGATAATAACTAACAACATCAAGAAGAATAATAAAAAATATTGATTAATATTGATTGATATTGATTAATATTAATAATTATTAATATTAATTCCTATTATTTTAAAATTAATTAAATACTAATAATTAATTATTATTATTATTATATAAATATTGAAGATAATTAGTATTAAATTTATTATTAATTGACAATAATTATTAATACAAATAACTAAAAATTAAAAATAATTACTATTATAATAATAATTGTTAATTAATAACAAATTTAATAATTAATCATTAATAATAATTAATAATAACAAGTACAATAATTATTTCAATTAATAATAATCATATTAACTTTTTAATATTAAACTAAAAGTAATATTAGTAGTAATAACAATAATTATTATCAATATTAATAATCATAATTATTATTATCATTGTAATTACCATAATAATAATAATTATTATTATTAAAGAATATTAACAATAATTACAACAATAATTAATAATAATATTATTATTAATTATTATAATTGCTTTTAATAATAACAATAATTATTAATGTTAATATTCATAATAGTTATTGTTAATATTATGAGTAATTATTAATAAATTGTATAATAATGGTAATTATTAATTGGTAATAAATATAATATTAAATCCTTAAAAAATTATTAATATTAATAATGATTAACAATAATAATTACAACAATAATTCTTATTGATATTAATAGTAATGATCATAATAATTATTAATATTAATGGTAATTGTTAATATTAATATTAATATTAATAATGACTAATAATTGATAATAATTATTCTTATAATAATTATTAATGAAAATTAGTAATAGTTGAAATATTATTATGATTTGAATTAATAATTATTATTATTATTGCTGAAAATAATAATACTTATTAATACTATTATTAATAATAACAAAAATTACTAATTAGTAATAATAAATATTAAGAAAAATGATAATTAATAATTTTAATTATAATATTAATTTTTAATTTTATTAATAATAATAATTAATGAGAATAATCATTAATATTAACAATTGTCATTTAATAATTAACAATAAGAATAGTTAACCATGATAATAATTATTAATCATAATGGTTAATAAAAAATAATGATTAATTAATAATAAGATAATAATCAATCATAACAATGATAATCGTTAATATTAATAATAATAATAATTAACATTAATAATTCCAATGATAATAGTTATTGATATTAATAATAAAAATCGTAACAAAAACATGTGAAAGTGAATAGGCGTGGAAAAATGTGGGAAGGTCTGGTATTTATTTTAAAGATTAGAAACGAGTGGGGTGGGTTGAAAAGAAAAAGGCCTCAATGTACACCCTCCATTGCCTACCTTTGCCTTCTCTTTTTTTTTCTAAAAAAAAAAATTAGGGCTATGGCCTATGTGGCTAGATCATATGGCGCCACTAAGTTGATAATGCCATTTTTTATGGTCTTGCCATGGATTTTTCTTGTTTATAGCCTGTAAATTGTGACACTCATTATTATTGCGCCAAGTCTCCTAGCTTACTCCTACTCTAGGCTCCCTTTCTATTGTTCCATTTTTGTCTTTTCTTTAAAAATATTGCAGGTTTTCTTCTCTCTCTCTTTTTTTTCGGGGTCATAGTACATATGATAAACCGTATTGTTGCATGACATATTATTAATAACTTAAATACAAATTTTAGCGTATAGAAATAGATTGTTAATTTTTTTGATAGCAAAATAGATTATTAATTACTTAAATGAAATTTTAGTTACGATTACCTTTTAAATTGATTAATACTTGGTTAATAATTTAACATTACTGCAAAAAAAAGTCACAGAAAAATTAACGTTGAGTTTCATTGAGTTGAGTTTAATTGAGTTTGTTTAATTCAAATTCGATCGATCGATCCTGTTTTAAATTTTAGCTTAAATAGATGTCAATTTAAAGTTTTAACAGAGAATGATGTCCTAGATAACCCTCTACCAGAATACCATTTGCAATTATTTGTGAAATTCTTGAATTTTTTAAAAGACAATGATAGAAAATAGTTAGCACTTGGAAATCATAAGAATAAGTTTAAAGATCATGTCATTATACATATTTTCCTATGAAGTTAAACTGAATTGGGTTAATCCAAATTTGATCAATCCTATTTTAAATTTCAGCCTAAATAGATGTCAATTTGAAGTTTTGAAAAAGAACAATGTCCCAGATAACCCTTCACCAAAATATTAATCACAATTATGTATTGATTACTACCATAATTTAAATTAGATAATAAGTTTTGATATAACTGGCACTCAAAAATTATAGAAAAAGTTTAAATATCATATTATTGTACATATTATTTCAGGCCTCACTTATCTAGACATTAGATCATTCGAATTTAATTAATAATCGGTGATATGGAGCAATTCTTGAGCTTGGGCCTACTCTTACTAGTGAGGGTAAGTATGCTCAATATTGACCCTAGGTCAAGGACTAGATTCCCCTACGTCAATATTGACTTAGGACTCTTAAGAAGGTCCAAGTAGGGTTAGAAAAAGTGGTTGAGCCCACAGTAGCCCTAAATAAGGCGTTAACCACCTAATCCTCCCAAGTCCACCTCATTAGCTCATTTTTAGTTTCTGGACAGAATACGTTGCTTTATTTCTAGCTCAATTTTTAGCAGGCATATGAGCTCCAATTTTTACAAATTATACATGGATAGAAAGCTCCAGATGTCTATTTTCCAACAAGTCTTGAATTACCCCCAAATTCCAAGAATTGAGAAATTTATGGACTAAATACCAAGCAAGGGTTGGTTCGGAATTGGAAGGTGCACGGTTCTGATTATGGGCTTAATTGAGAAGGCTAAGGCTGTATTTTTGGGATTAATCAGCATGAAATAATTCTTCACACACAAGGAAAAAGTTGACAGGTGACGGCACCTCATTTGGAGGAGTAGAGCCCACTCATGGCTCTCTAGAAGATAGAGGATGAATCCTAAAAAATACAGCTCATAGTGATTGTAATCATCTTAAGCATCGTAATTTATTTTCTTGGGATATTTTGTAAGCGTGTTTCTATTGGACTACTTGCCCCACTAATGAACAACTAATTCCCCCTCCCATTGGGTATTTATGGACCCACTTATCTCTATGAAAAATCAGATTGAATGAATTATATGAGAGCTTGAAGTTTGGTTTTCCTAAAAATCTCAAAATCTTTATCTCTCTAAGAGGGTGGTGATTTGAGTCTTCTCTTTAATCTAATCTTTGGTGCTAAGGTCTTAGAGGGTTAGAAGGTGGGATGAATTACCTTTTTGCTACTTATTTCAAGTGTTGAATATTTGTCATTAGAAGCCTTCTCTAATTATTTGGGAACACACATACACTCTCTCTCTCTCTCTCTCTCTCTCTTTGTGTGTGTTCATCTTTGGGGTAATTAATCTTCAACCTCCATTGGGCTCACCTACAAGCATTTCATACCTTTATTTGGCAAATAGAAGCCTCCATGCATCAATCAGTTATCGCTTCTTAGATAAAAATAGTTCTTATAATTAATCCATACATGATACAAGTGTTTTCATTCTTTTCCCTCAAATTTACACCTAAATAACCTTAACATTTAATTGGAAAAATTCAAATAATTATGAATTTTACCACCTTAGTGTCATTTCTTTTTTTTAAAAAGATAGTTTCTCACACGTCACTTTGTTATAAAAGAGATCATATTAAATTTCATTTTAAAGGTGACTAATATAAAAAATTTTAGATATTCTTGTCACATATACTTATAATTTAGGGGCACCATTTATGTGCAATTTTATCCGATATTGTGAGAATATTTAGAATGGGATCATCCAAGCTAATAAAAGAAAATTGCAAGCCACATTACTCCACATATTATACCATATGCAATGATTGTACATTTGTTAACTTTCTTGCTCGACTTTTTTTTTAGGGGATGCAAATTTTGCTGAATTTTCGTTGTTAAATGATACTTATAATACTGATTTATTTATTTTGTAGTAAATATTAATTTACTATTATAATTTAAATCAGACAAAATCTTGCATAAAGCTATTTTTTATACGTAAAAAATATTTCAAAAATATAATAATTCTAAACAAGTCATGTTCATGTCCAATTCTTTCTTTTTTTAAGCGAACAATGCTTTCTGTTATATAGATGAGTAGACTTGGTAAAAATTCAATTTGAACTTGTCTTAAAATTTTAAATTTTGAACACATTTTTCTTGATTTGAACTTGAGGTAAATCAAATCCAAAAAACTTAAAAATTAGTGGATTAAACTTGACCTGAACATTAACCTGCCTGTTTGACCTGAACATTATATCTATAATTTTTCTAATTTATTCCTTTTAATAATAAAGTTTATTGATTATATTAAATAGGTTAAAGAGACATTATATAACTACTGTATTCGTTTACAAATTAAACAATAGTCATTTTCTTTCCCCACATAACTTACAAATGGAAAAACTTTAAAAAATAGGTATGAAATTGTGTGAACAATGACTATCTAATCCTCAGAAAAATAAATTTAGAACAAGGCAAATATTAAACATGAGCAAGTCATATCATTATATATTCAGCAAAATGAATATCTATAATCATATTTTAAATAAATTACTTTATAATAATTTAAAATTTTGATATTAGAACTAAAAGATAGTATCTTGTACTTCTCTAATTTCCTTTAATTGGTTTCCATTCTAACTAGTCTTGAACTATAATGTTAGTGGCAAGAAATGGTTGGCCATGTTCATGTTCGGGGTCGGGCCATTAATAAAAATATCGAATTATGAAGGTACATTGGTAGGATACTTAATAAAAATATCAAATGATTAAATAGGTTATTAGGCGGTCAAATGGCTCCAACCCGTAAATATGCTCTAAATGGGTTGACACATAAATGACCCAACTTGTTATTGACCTTATTTCAATGTATGAAACAACTCATCCAATCCACAGGGAGTTCAATTTTTCGCTTACCCATACATGACCTTCATACTCCATAATGAAAAGTTTGAATATTTTTAATATTCTTTTGAGAAATTATAATTATTGTACTTTTTCATCAAACACTGATACCTTGAGTAATAAATATGCCGAAACCTTGATTTTGACCAAAGAAAATAACCTATTGAAAAGATGCTCTAAATCTGTTGGGTTGACCTGAAACCCCTAAAATCGAAATACACTCGCTCGTATTTTATCTGAATCCGAAATACGCCTGATTTGTACTTCACCCTAATTCGATTATACCGAACACATATTTAACCGTCCACCTAAATTGACAGATCTACACTTGAGTATTATGTGCTTTGCAAATGCATATGATAATATTTATAATGATTCAATGAACATATTAATGATCGTTAGACATACTAGTAAATATTACCCTATGTTACACGAGTCATCAGTCATCACCATACACACACAAATATTTAGTGTCATATGTCAATCACATACATAAATAATTATAAGCACAACCCTTTTTTTTTCCTAGATTTTAATTTGTTTTTTTTGGTTTTCTTATAATTGTTTGTGAAGTTGCTTAGAGAATTAATGCATACGAAAACATTATCATCACTTTCTTTTGGGTTTGGTATGTTTAGCTTTTTTTCCCCCTTAAAATTATGTGGTTACTATTCTAATTAATTAATTTCAAAAATGATATGTATCTTTACAGATGCCCTTCATATTATAATAACTTGGAGCTGATCAGTTGAAGCCCATATGCTCATTATTTCGAAGTTATATGCCATCATTTTTGTTTAAAAAAGAAAGAACGTGTATAGAAGTCATTTTATTTTATTAGCTTTCTTTATTAGGCTCCATAAAGGCAAGGATACCGAAGGATGGCTCATTCTAGGCACATGCAACGCAAGGAATAATAATAGCAACTCTGAATGACAACAGGACACAACAAGAGGAACTATCACTGCATCCGACACAACGTAACAAGTGCGTGGAGCAAAGAAGATCACCTACTATCTCGGGCGGGATAGACCAAGAGGGGAGTGTGGCTTTGGAACAAATTCAAGATAGGCTCAGTCTCAAGAAAGGCATACGAAAGAGAAGTGACAAGGAAGACAACCAGGACCAAGGATCAGAAAACTTATTCCAGGCTACCCAAAGAACATCAGAGCAAGTGGTGGCTGAAGTCTTGCAAACTGGGGAGCAGTTAAGAATAAGAATTTCCAATCAAGAGTAGACCTCTATAGTACTAAGAAGGATCACAAGAAGTGTGGCAGAACAGGCTGAGAAAGCCCTAACAAAGTGAAGCTCATAGCCTGGAACATAAAAGGATATGACTCCTTTCAAAAGAAAGTGGCCGTGAGAAGATTGATGAAAAAGGAGAAACCTACAGCAATTGGAATAGTGGAAATGAAACTAGACAACATTACTCAATGGGATGTTTGGGCAGGCTAGGATTCAAGAGGAGTTGGATGGCTATATGCAAAAGCCAACAATAAGTTAGGGTGGTTGCTTCAAATCTGGGAAGAAGCTAAAATGCAGGTTTTGGAGTCTCATAGAGGCCTACGATGGGTATGTCGTATGCAAACTTTTGTCTGAAGATTGCAAGTGTGCAATTTGCATAGTTTATGCTCCAAATGATGATAAAGGAAAGCTGGATACTTGGAATGAACTCTGACAACTTAAGACTAGCATTGACGGTCCCTTTCTCATGATGGGAGACTTTAATGAGGTTTTGTTGGTTAATAAAAAAGTTAATGCATCAGAAGTCAGTAGTAGTATGAGGGAATTTGCCAGCTTGATCCAAGACCTAGAACTGGTGGATCTTTCACTTGAAAATCAAAGATACACTTGGGCAAGGACAAATGTAGTGAGCAGAATAGATAGAGTCTTAGTCACTCGAGAATGGATCACTAATTTCTCAGGTCTAAAGACTATATGTGTGGATAGACCATTATTTGATCATTGCCCTCTCATTCTTCAATCTCATCGAGAAGAAACCTGCGGTCCCTACCCCTTTAGAGCTATGAACTCCTAGCTTACTCATCCTACGTTCCTCAAGATGATGCAATGCGAATGGATGCATCTAGAAGGATTGCCAGTCAAATAGAAATTGAAGGCTATCAAAAAGCCCTTGAGGAAATGGAATAAGGATGTTTTCGGTAAGATTGATAAAAGAGTCAAAGTGCTGGAGGAAGAACTTAGGAAAGTGGACTAAAAATTGATGTCGGGTGGTGACCAACCATATGAGGAAGTCCGAAGGAGAGCCCTATGAAGCAGCTTGACACTCTGGTATGGACGGTGGGAAAGGCATTGGAAGCAGATGTCAAGAGGTAGGTACCTAAAGGAGGGGGTAAGAACACCAAATACTCCCATGTCAACGGCAACATTAAGGTAGACGAAGAATAGAATTATTTGTTTGTACATGGATGGGGCATCGACAACTGATGCTGCCTAAATACAACAACACATATTGAAGTTTTTTAGGGAGTTGTACAAAGGACGACAGTCAATCAAGTTTGAATTTTCGATCCTTAGTCTTAATAATCTTTCAGCTGAACAAGCCCTGTTCCTAGAAATGATAGCCACACCTAAGGAAGTCAAGAAAGCAGCTTGGTACTATGACCCAACTGAAGCCCCAGGATACGATGGTTTCAACTTTGCATTTATAAAGCAGATGTGGAGCTTCATGGGCCGAGAAGTCATTTCGTTTGTTTAACAGTTTATGATCACCAAAAAATTGCCAAATAAGACCAACACCACATGGGTGACACTTATTCTTAAAAAACCAAATGCAAGAGAGATCATAGCATTCCGACCTATAAGCACGGTAGGATGCGTCTACAAAGTTGTCTCAAAAATCCTAAGCAAACGACTTAGAGGGCTCCTCTCTTCTCTAATCAGCAAACCACAGTCGCATTCATAGAAGGTAGGCAAATCCTAAATGGAGCTTTGATGACTAGTGAGGCTATTAATTGGTTAAAGCGAGGCAAAAGAGCAAGTGCAATTTTGAAGCTTGGTTTCCATAAAGCGTATGACTCTGTTGATTGGAGCTTTCTACTTTTTGTACTGCAACAAATGGGATTTGGTGAGATGTGGTGTAGTTGGATCTGGGAATGTGTATATATAGCCATCTCCATCATTATTAACGGATCTCCTACTGAACCCTTTAAAATAGGAAGAGGCCTCAGACAAGGTGACCTCCTTTCACCTTTTCTTTTCGTTGTGGTGGTTGAAGTGTTGCATAAACTGTTGGCATGGGCAGAAAATTAAGGACTCTTCTCTGGGCTGGAGATTGGCTGAGACAAAATATTACTCTCTCATCTCCAATTTACGGATGACACAATCATTTTTTATTAGGCGAAAAGAGCTTAGCTATGAAATGTTAAGAAAATCCTTCTATTGTTCGAGGAGTTATTTGGGCTAATGATCAAGTTCCATAAACCAGGCCTTGTTGTGATGGGGAAGGATGAACACTGGCACGACAAGTAGCGGATATGCTAGGAAGTCACATAATCTAGTTGCCATTTATCTATCTCGGCATGCTAATAGGCCGAAGCATGAGGAGAGTGAGCTCGTGGAACCCTGTGTTGGAGAAGATGGAGAGATCCCAGAGTAGGTGGAAAGCTACTTGTCTTTCAAGGGCAGGAAGAGTAGTCCTCATCAAAGCAGTACTAAGTAGCATACTGATGTATTATATGCCATTGTTCAAACTACCCCAGAAAGTGGCTCCAAGGATGAACCAAATTCAAAAGAATTTTCTTTGGTGTGGGGAGAAGAATAAAGCTCTACTACCCTTGGTAAAGTGGGAGATCATTCAGAGACCATGTAAATTGGGAGGATTAGGAATCGCGGACTTACAAGTGCAAAACATTACACTCCTGACAACATGGTGGTGGAAATACTCCCAAGAAGATTATAGCCTCAAAACACAGTGAGGATGTGAATTGCCTTCCGCCAACCTAGATGGTACCTAGACAGGGAGAAGCATGGAGGGACATCAAGCAGGTGGTTATACAGGAAAATGAGGTGAAACATGTCCTAGCTCGAAATCTCGTCTTCATGCTAAGAGAAGGCAAATCCATTAGATGTTGGGAAGATCCTTAGATGGTTGGACAACCATTGAAAATGCAATTACCCTCTTTGTTCCAACTGTCACAACAGAAGCATTTTGCAATTAGTTAGATTGGATGGTAGGAGTGGAATACCTGGAGATGGACTTTAATATGGAGAAGGAGCCTTTTGATAAAAAGCAGGGGCAATAGAGAAGCCTTAAAGAGTTATTACACCAAGTAACACTGACACAGAGTGTACGCGATGAAGTAAAATGGAAGAATGGAAGTGGAGGGCCCTTTACTGTAAGGGTCAATGACGAGTATGGACTCAAGGTCTTGCAGCTCGATTGACTAATCTGGTTGCAAAAGTATGGAAGAAAATAGCAATTCCAAAAATAGAGATGATGGTCTGTCTTACATTATTAGGTAAACTCCATACTAAGTTATTATTGCATCACAAAGGAATTTTACAGGAAGATTGGCTGAGGTGCAGTATATGTAATGAAGTGAATGAGGACATTGATCATGTCCTATTTCTACGCCAGTGTTTGTGGCTACTATGGGCTAAATAGATGGACTTATGGGAAGTCTGTTTTCCAGTCCCTGCAACCATCAGACTGATGTTCAAGCTGTGGAAGCAAATGAGGATTAATGGAAATTACAATAAAGGCTCCAGATGGCTGGCTTCTATGTAATTATCTCGACAATATGGAAGATTCGAAATGAGATTACTTTTAATCAAGGCAATTTTTAGGTAGAAGATGCTTTTTGGAGCACAAAACACAAAATGGGTTATTGGATGAAAGCATGGCCCCAAAGTATCCTATACAGTGCTGATGACATTGTGAGGTGCTTTGATTGTGTCAGGAAGGTATCTTGATAAGGATAACAACCGCATATGGAGATTCAACTAGTTGGATTAAAAGATCATGTAGGCTGTGCTTGAATATTTGGATTAGAATGTGGCTTCTGAGGTTTGCAGGCAGAGATTATGAAGAGATACTAGAATGGATTGGAGCTGGAGTGGATGGAAGGTGCAGACACTAAGACTTTTCTTTTACATCTATGGCAAGGGGTGTTCAACCTAAAATTATGATATTTATATCCCTTTTATTATCTAATAATTGCTCGAAATAATTGGTTAATTAGAATTTTAATAATATTTTTGTTCATTTTGTAGGGATTGGAAAAATTTAGAGAAAAATCAATAATGCTCATATGATTACTATTGGACCAAGTGAAGAAATAACAACCGAGCCCAGCACTGAATTCCAATGTCCTAGCCTAGTCCACGGCCCAATTCTCCCTTCACTGCCTCCCTCTACCTGTTCTCTTTCTCAGCAAGCTCGGCCCAGCAGCAAGGCCCGAAGCTTTTATTTTCTCTCGCAGCCCAGCTCCCTTTCAGACTTTAGTTTCTCTCTCTTCGCTCACAGGCTGGCCCAACATTTTTGTTTCTAACCTGCCCAGTATCTCTCCCTCCCTCCTATTTCTTTTTCCCCCTCTTTGGGCCTATTTCCCTCTAGACCGTGGCCCATCTTCTCATTCCTTCCCCTTTCCTTGCACCGGCCCAGCCCGTGGACCCTCCCACTTAACCACCACACATGCTTGGCATGTGACTCCCAGCCCCCTCCCATTTTCTTCTTCTTCCTGCTTCGTCCCTCCTTGACCAGAACCCAAAAGCACGGTGGAATAGGGCAGGGTAGCCCGCTACCCTTCGTACCATTTCTTCTTCTCTTTCCTTCATCATTATCACCATCATTAATCAAACGGTTACAAGGAGTAAAGGAGGCAACCGAAGAGGATGGGAGTGACGTTTTTGGAGGCTTCAAATCGGGGTTGAAACAGAGGAGTTCGAGCAAATTAGCGTAGAGATTACAGTAGGAGTAGTATTAGAATGTTCTTTCCTCAAGTTTCAGTTTTTGTTTTGGTGTTTTCAGATCCTGTTTACAACTTCACAAATTGCTATTATTGAATTTGCGTTCATTGAATTCGAATTAAGCTTTCCAATTAGGTTGGAATAGTTCTGACTTGGGTTTGAATTAATATAATTCGCGATTGAGACTGATTCAGTTTAGTGGTACTTGGTTATGGTCATGTGAAGGTTCTTGCTTCTGATTTGGGCTTCATCTTTGTTGATGGTTCGTTTGCTCTATTTATGCCTTAGGTTCCTGTGTGTTTGCTTCCCCTCTATTTTGTTTATGGAGGATAAACAAAAAATTACAGCTAAGTGTTGGTAAACTCAAATTATTCATAGTTTGGTACCTCATTCGTATTTTGGTTTCTTATCATTGCAAGTTAGGGCCTCCACCTCCAATTCCATGAATTAATATTGTTTACTTAATCTAATAATTAGTAGAATAACTTGACCTTGGTGTTGGATAATTTCTAGCATTTAGTTTTAATTTAGTTTAGAATTTTTGATAATCTAGTTTGACAACCATCCCTGAGGACGATACTCGTAATTCGTACAACGATAAACCGTACGCTTGCGGAAAATCACAACAAGTTTTTCGCACCGTTGTCGGGAATGATTTTGTGAAATTAGGTTGCCTCGAGTCATCGTTTAGTATTAGAGTCGTTCGAGTCATTTTTGTTTTAATTTTATAGTTGTGATTTTTAGTTTAGTTGAGTTGTAATTCGTTTCAAAAATTTAGTTTAGTTTTAATTTTGAATTTAGTTAGTATTTCGATTGTTGATGTTTGTCGAGATTAGTTTTATTTTTAGAGTTTATTGTTTGCTGAAAAACGGTACTAACACATTTGGTTTATGTGCAGCAAAAGATATAAAGCAGAACGGATCCAAAGAAAACAATCAGTGCAGATTTTTCATTACTTTTGGCATCTGTTTGAATTTTCTGGGTGAATTCTAGTGTATTTTTGCTATTTTGAGATGTTTCCTAGATTCAACATAATTTTTAGAGTTTGTGTGAATGTTTGTAGAATTTTTGAAGCTGCCATGATTTTTCTGTGAATTTTGGACTTAATAATTTGTTTGCATTTTTCTGCATTATTTGGGGATAGAAAAAATTCGAGAAAAAATATATTTATGTCCCTTGTGATTATTTGGATTTTGCTGTATATTTAGTTCTAATTTTAGGAGTCTTATTTTCTATTTTAAATTTTATTTTTAGAATTAGGTTGTTTAGGTGTAGTTTTATTTATTTTTAGTTTCTTTGTGTTTGTGCTTTTGGTTGAGTTTTGCTTATTTTCTGTTTGTAAATTATTTTTAGTTTTGATTCACTTTTTTTTGTATTGTTTTGTCATTTTGTGGCTTTAAAGAAAAGAAAAGGAAAAAAATAAAAATAAAAAAGAAGGAAAAAAAGAGAAAAAAAAGAAAAGACCAAAAATAGAATCTTTGGTGAGGGTCTAGGATTTATACGATTGGTTGGGTTAGAAATCTAAAAATAATCGACTTTTTAGGAGTGAGCCTGACCCCGAGATTGAATTAACACCCGAATTTGAACCTAAGCCTAGAATTAAAGAAATGGCACAAGAAAGATCTTCAAGTGATATCTTCTAACTACTTTGCCATCTTGTTTTACTATACCTGACCTTGAACCAAATGTTGCTTTTGAATTGAGACCTTATTATACTCAGATGCTTCCTAAATTTGCTGGTTTAGAGGATGCTTATTTATTTTTGAGGGAACTCGAAGAAGTATGCTCCATGATGAATTTTCCTAATATCCATATTGATGTTGTGCATATGAAATTGATTCCTTTTACTTTGAAAGATTATGCTAAACGTTGGGTGTACAGCTTAGCTGCTAATTCTGTTGCTTCTTGGAATGATTTTGTATGATTGTTCTTAAGAAAATATTTTCCTAATGCCAAGATTGGTAAGTTGAGGAGTGAGATTAATCAATTTGTGCAACTCGATAGGGAATCATTTTGGAAATATTTTGATAGGTTTAAAAATTTGCTGACCCAGTGTTCCCATCATGGTTTAGACCAGGCACATTTGTGCCAGATTGTTTATGAAGGACTAGACCAATAAACTAGAACCATGGTAGAGTCCATGTGTCAGAGTGGCTTTCTTTCTAAGAGCGCTACGGCTGCTTGGGAATTTTTAGAGGACTTAGCTAGGAAAACCATGCAATGGGAAACTACTCGTGATAACAGTCTAAGTTCTAGGATTACAAGGGGTGGGTTGCTATTCTGGAAAACATGTTAAAGGGGTTGCCTCCGCAAATGCCCTAGATGTCTCAAACTTTTACTGTATCTTGTTCCCACTATCAGGCCTTAGATCATTCCTTAAGTGCTTGTACTTATTTTGCTCATCAATTAGC
>NCQV01045708.1:0-10752 GCA_002740545.1 Lophocereus schottii
AATTGGCCCAATAAGCAAGAAGATGTGAAAATATTCTTGCACACTAATAAAATCGGCCTGATGGGACTCCTTGAAACAAAAATCAAGGAGAAGAATGTCCAGAAAGTGGCTTATAACCCATTCCCATCCTAGAGGTGGATCCACAATTTCAACCTCAGTACGAAAGGACGGAT
Source organism: Lophocereus schottii (assembly GCA_002740545.1). Taxonomy (NCBI): domain Eukaryota; kingdom Viridiplantae; phylum Streptophyta; class Magnoliopsida; order Caryophyllales; family Cactaceae; genus Lophocereus; species Lophocereus schottii. The sequence goes on from NCQV01045708.1 coordinate 174, forward strand.
TTGGCTAGCATGGAGACCTAGCACATACCAGATTAACCTCATCCGTATGTCTGATCAGTTAATCCATAGTGAGGTTACACAGCTCAGCACCAACAAGCACTTCTATTTGAGTATGATCTAAGGCCTCAACCATGAGCAGCAAAGGGAATCCCTATGGGGCGATCTTAGGGACATAGGTAGCTCAATGGATAGAGTCTGGTGCCTCATGGGTGACTTCAACACACTACGTTTTAAGGAGGACAGAATAGGAGGGAACGAAGTCCAGGACTCTGATACCCGGGAACTCGCTACCCTCTTAGACGATTGCAAGCTTCATGACCTCAAGTCCTCAGGGGCTTACTACTCATGGACGAACAAGACGATCTGGAGTAGAATTGATCATGTCTTCCTGAATGATCTATGGTACGATAGCTTTGATTATACACATTCAAGTTATCTACCCAATGGTCTTTCAGATCACACTCCAATACTCCTCCAATTCCCCTCATCGCCCGTGCCTCCCTCGGTGTTCCAATACTGCGATACATGGAGCAAGCACAAGTAATTCCCCAACATTATCTCGTGGTATAAGGACATCAAATCTCACTCCCCGATGCTATCCTTATGCGTGTTTCTAGGAAAACTCAGGAAGCCATTAAGAAGCTTTCACAGGGAAAACTTCGCGGACTTAAAGGACCAACAATTAAGGGCTAAAAGAGCCCTAGAGAGTGTTCAGGAAATTTATCAAAGACATCCGGATGATAATTCCATCGCCCTCCAAGAGAGGAATGCCCGGGAGAGATACATTTCTATTCTCTCCTCGAGTATCGACCTCATCAAGCAGCAAGGCAAAATGGAATGGATCAAGTACGGAGATAACAGTACCAGATTATTCTATGCCAAGGCAAAGCATAGGAAGCTCTCCTCATACATATATACCCTCAAAGACCATGCGGGGGGACAGGTGGAGGGGTTTGAGGCAGTCGGACAAACCATGTCCAGGTTCTATAAGGACCTGCTCGGTGAACAACCCACCGACCGACCGACCCCCTATAAACTTGGAGGTGATCGCACAGGGTAAGATCCTCTCTAGCGAGCATCAAGTTAGCATATGTAGACCCTTCACCAGCAAGGATATTAAGGAGGCCTTATGGTCTATCCCCAATCACAAATCTTCAGGTCCTGACGATTATATCAGTAGTTTCTTCAAGTCCACATGGGACCAAACGGGACCTCTTTTTTGTGTTGCTATTCAGGACTTTTCCTGCATACCTCTATGCCAAAGGAGATCAGTGCCACCAAGCTCATCGTAATCCCAAAAACCCAGCACCCTCAATATGCAAATGACTTTCGCCCTATCTCCTATTGCAATGTCATTTATAAATGCATTACCAAACTCATCAGCCAGCGCATTAAAGAAGTTCTCCCAGAGATTATCCACCCCAGTCAAGGAGCTTTTGTACAGGGGAAGGAGCTACTCTATAATGTGCTGATTTGTCAGGACTTGGCCAGAGGCTACCATCGAAAGCATATTTCCCCGAGATGTATGCTTAAGATTGACATCCAAAAGGCTTTCGACTCCGTCCACTGAGATTTTATCATGGACATGCTATCGGCACTACGATTCCCCCCAATTTTTTTCACATGGATAAAGAGTTGCATAACGTCGGTCTCCTTTGACATCTCATTAACGGCCGTATGACGGGCTCTTTTAAAGGGAGACGAGGCCTTAAACAAGGAGACCCGCTGTCCTCTCTCCTTTTCGTCATAGCCATGGAATACTTTTCTCGCCTTCTCCATAAGCACAGCCAGGCTAAGGACTTCAAATTTCACCCGTATTGTAGATCCTTGTGCTTAACTCATCTAATGTTCGCGGACGACCTGATCCTCTTCTGTAAGGCTGACCCTCCCACCCTCCGTCACATAATGTCAGCTCTAAGTGCTTTCCATGAGACTGCTGGGCTCAAAGCTAACCTCTCTAAATCCCAAGTGATAGTCGGAGGTTGTAGAACGCAGCTGCAGGACCAATGCCTCCAAATCACTAGCTTTGTTGATAGCTCCTTTCCCATGAGATATCTGGGAGTTCCTATCACAGCGAGCAGACTCACCACATTTGAATGTAACACTCTCTTGGAGAAAATTCTCGCAAGGGTTCGTGTATGGACTACCAAATATTTATCGTTTGCAGGAAGAGCAATGCTCATTAATAGTGTTATCTTTGGGATGATTAACTATTGGGCCTCAATCTTCATCATCTCCAACTCGGTTATTGAGAGCCTTACTCAGATATGCGGGAATTTCCTCTGGGGGCCAAAGCAGAATACTCTACTACCCCCAGAGTTACGTGGGACACGGTGTGTCTCGATAAGAAATATGGAGGCCTGGGTATAAAATATTTAGCCACATGGAACAAGGCTTTCATAGCTAAACTTGTCTGGGCTATCGAGAACAAAAAGGACCTCCTGTGGGCCAAATGGGTACACGGACGCTACCTTAAAAACAAAGACTGGTGGAACTACTCCCTCCCCTTAGGACTGCAGTTGGTACTGGAAAAAAATCTGCTTCATTAAAGAATTCTTCAAAGGCGAATCCCCTCCCCCCAATGGATCTGGAAGGATACGCCTTGTAAAGTATCCACGGGGTACAAACGGCAACAAGGGGAGCACCCCAAAAAGCCCTGGACAAAGCTAATTTGGACTCGATCTATCATCCCCCCGTCATGCTTTTATCACTTGGCTCTATGCTCATAGGAGACTACCCACAAAAACAAGATTAGTCAGGTTCACAGGACAGAATACAATTTGCAGCCTCTGCCTCTCCAGGGAGGAGGACGATCAGCACCTCTTCTTTGATTGTGACTATGCCCAGGAGGTATGGCAGGCACTGAAGACTTGGTGGCAATTTCCCACACAGCGTTCAGGACTTTCTTGGGAGTTTTCCCTTCTTCGATCCAATGTAGCTCAGGCCAGTTCACGCATATCCTACGCCATTTTTGCTGCAGGGATTTACTACATTTGGCGGGCAAAAAATAACGTCATCTTTCAAAATCAGAGGATACCGAGCATTCATCTTATTCAGGTCATCAAGGATCAAGTTCGTAATCGGATACTTTTTCTTAATGCTTTTTCCCACAAATATGAGTTGTACGTAGATAGGTTATTTACTTGACTCACTGGCCCCTCGTGGCCTACGATTCTTTGTAATGCTTCTTTATGTAATGAAATAATCTCTTCTTTGCAAAAAAAAAAAACGTATATATATATGTATATATGTATGTATGTATGTATGTATGTATGTGTGTGTGTGTATATATACATATACATATATATAAATATATACAATATAAATATATATATATATATATATATATATATACACACACAATGTATAATCAATTAATCATTAAAGTATGAATTAAAAGAGGAATATAGAATAAATGGGTTTGTCTAATTAAATAATTTTTATCTTTTAAATACAATTTAAGATTAAAGAACTAAGGATGGCTATATCGAAAATATGCAATGATTCGAAATTAATCTGACCTAATTTACACCTGATTCGATTTACACCTGACCCGATATTGACCTAAATATTGAACTGAATTCCACCCGCCCCAAATTATACTTGACCCATACTCGATTCGAATCTGGCTACTGTAGACAATGCGAAATAGACCCGACCTAAATTTCACCCGAACCGAATCCGTACCGACCCGAACATGGTATTTGTAAGTGGCCTGAACCTGAAATTTACCTGAACCGAGCCGAATTCGACCCGAATATAGTTGAACCCGAAAGTGACCCAGACCAGGACTTCACTCGAACTTCACTCGAATCGGACCCGAACCTAGTTGACTCGAAAATGATCCGAACCGAATTAAGACCTAACTCATACCCGGCCCGAATGACCCATTTAGGAGGTCTAATAACTATTCATATGTTTTTCACTATTTAGTAATAAGCTTTAGTTTTAAAAAAATATGCATTGAAAAAAGAACTAATCTTAAACATATAAAGAAAATGTGAGTTGAATATTATTAAGAAAAAGTATATTGTTAGAATAAGGAAAAAAATTAAAGAAAACTCGCCATACTTTTTAAGCAACTAAATAATGCAGTACATCAATCGTTTTTTTTAAAGAATTGTTTATTCTTCAATATTGAAAATTTTTTTGACTTACTCCTTTACAACATAATTCTTAATGTTAAAATATTATTCAAAAAACCTTATTATTCAATTTGGAAACTATTAGGTTTAAAGGATTTAAATAAAATAAAATAATTACCAATTTTAAGTATTTCTTAGAAGTGCACAATCTATTTCAACCTTTCACTCTAAAATGTCCTCATTTTGTTGTTTGAACATGAGTTAGTTTTTTCTTTTTCCCTTCTCTAGGGTAAGAAATTTCTAATTATTTGTATAGTATAGTTTCATATGCAATCCTCAATTTTCTCTCAAAATAATGTTTTGAATGCATCCAACATCTTAGAAGAATAATAATATAAGCTAGCTAACTTCAATAGTTTAAGCATTTATTTTAGTCATGCTTACCTCTTTTTAAATTCCTTCATAATAAGCTATTTAAAGTTGTCATTTAATTTCATTGATTTATTTATGTGATAAGGGTAAAATTTTTTTAACAAAAAGAGTTACAAGTGTAAACTTTAAGTTACAACTTCCTATATACCATCATTATTATTTTGTCAGAATAAATTTAATTAGTTTAATTATATAGACCCATGAAATGTAGGATGTATTGCTATATATATAAAGTCGGTTGATGGAAGTATTTTAATTTGCTAGCTAAGAAAATATGCTACTTTTTGCAATGCAAACATTTGTACGATTGAATTGAGTAAAGAGCAATTTTTTGGATGGAGGGAAACAGTGGCTCATATGCGGTCCATCCTCTATAAAAAAAGAGGTGCTTGAATACATGTAATTCATAAGTTAAAAAATTGTTATTTTAATTATGCTTTTTGTTTAAAATTTTGTGCTTTCAATAATGAATGTTGGTTTGCTTAAGTCATAAGGAGAATTACCATTGCTTGATTCTTTTTGGTTTATTACTTGTTAGTTCCTCTTTTTATCCGTTAAATTTTTTGATTTCGTTTGGCTTCTTTCTATCTTTTCCTTATACTTTTACTGAGGACTACGGAAGCGGAGAATAAAAATTGCATCATTAATTTGTACTTAACTTCTATTTTAACATATTTTTGCAATATTCTCCTAAAATAAAAGCATCTATGTAATTTTTAGTTCATATTCACGGTATCTCATAGAAGTTCAAGTGGAAAATCCAATGAAGATGATCTAATTTTAACCAATCACATTTTGAAACTTAGTTCTCAATATTAAGCTTAATTTTAAATAGATGAACTTTCTTTGAAAAGAAAATTGTCATATAGTGACTTCTAAAGTTTTTATTTTTTTAATAAAAACTTATATTAATTACGATATACAAATATGAACTTTACGAAGGACAAATAAAAATATACGAATGCACTACATTAAGGAACTTTTATGGCAAAGATAATGTATGATGATATAATCAATTTATAAAATCTTCAACAATTGTATTTCTGAAAGAATCCGAGTAATGCACGGATTTATAATTCGTCAGATTCTAATATAATTTTTATGAAATTAAGTTAACTTAGAAAATATAATTCATTTAACTATAAAAATAAACCTGTCCAAAAAATTCGATGCCTCGCTTGTAGGAAAATTTAAAAATAATAATAAGGAGTAGGTTATTATTATATGAAAACAAAAGGAATTTAAAATGATTTTACATGAAAAAAATGGAAACAATAATTATGTTCTCATATTATTGTTAATCTTTTTCAAAACTGATATATTTTTATTTCTTAATTATACTAATCAAATTAAAATAAGAATTGATTAATATGCTTGCAATGCAAGGATATAACACTAGTTTATTAGGGGAAAAAACAATGATACCCTAAATTATTAAAGAAGACAAAGTTAGAGGGACTCATCACTAGCTATAAAGCTAGTAGCAAACCCACTAATTGAGAAAAGAGGAGAAAGGGGGTACAAAATTAGGATTTAAGAGAAGAGGGAAAGAATTATTTACGTAATGATCGTACAAGGTTTAATGTATTAACTTATTGCAAAAACTTATAGTGGTTGTCACTATATGACAACCATCATAATTGACAGAATTGTAATCTCACACATGTCTTAATCATATAAACACCATTGATTTTGTTGTCTTTAGTTGAATTAAAAAATAGGTTTTAAAATTAGGAAAAGTATTTGTAAATTTGGTGAAATATAATTAAAGAGGGACGTATTTGGTATTCGACCATCGCCCGAACCCCAAAAAAAAGGTGCCCCCTTAAAAAGAGTCTTGTGCATTTTGTAAACCATTATCGATGACCTCCATAATTGTCGGGCAACCAACCTAACGATTACCGTTCAAAGACTTTTTCCCTTTTACTGAGCGGGGAAGGGGGGCAGCCAATATGGTTTCTTGCTTGAACCTTTATATTTTCCATTGCGTCTCCATGCTTCCTAACCCCTTCCTGTTTAACCTGGCGAAGTACATGATATCTGTTACTACAAATTATCCACCAAATTCTGTTGGAGCCTAATAGTATAACACTCTTAAGCCTCATTCTTTATTTTATTAATTTAGTTCAATTCATTGATTTTTTTTTTTTAAAGGAAGCTCAGGCTCCTAACCGGCGAACCCCATATGCAATGCAATCACTTAGATTAATAACAAGGCTCTCATCACCGTGGATGTTGATATGAAAGGGATGAGTTCGATCTTTCCGACAAAAATGGGAGGATCGGCGAGTTCTATGTTGGCAAATACATTGGAAATATGGAAGTTTTTTGGGCAAACCCTAAAAATCATACTTGGGTTGAGGGGAGGGGGCTATTCACTGGAACAAATGGAGGGGGGAGTGAGGCACGGGATCTAGTGCCAGAAAACGTGGAATGGGCACTTCTTATCGAAAAGCATGGAGCATAACACCGAAATCGATGGATCTAAAGATAGAGTTGGCCCGACATATAGGGGGCCATTGTTGGTGTGGGCATGAATATTTTCTCTATATCATAAATGGTTTTTTCGATTTTAAAATACAAATTTTAATTCAATTAAAATAACAAAAATGAATTGCATGGCTCAAATTTTCCTAGTTATGGTGGTTGTATTATAGGACAGGCATTATATGCACATTAGTCATCCTCACAACCATGTTAAAGCGTCACAACAAACTAAAATCAAACAACCATCAGCATTATTGCTAGACCAACGTTGACGTTAGTTGTCTTCATCAAAACAACTAAATCAGTTCATTTTCCTAAACTGTAATTAGAAAATTAATTAGTTTTAAGAGCGTGTTGTGCATGGAATCCTTTTAACCTTTAATTTATAAAGTCCACATGCATTCTCTATGGAAAAGTTCGCTTAAAATTTCACAAAAATGTAGCGTAAACTAAACTTTTTGTTAAACAAGTAATAGTAAAAAAAAATTTGAATATTAGATCAATTATGACACCAGTCCATAATTATTATATATATAACAACACCATCAAATCAAGCACAACAAATGGATGCTTCTTCATAAAAGTATATATATATAAAAAAAACTCTACCAAAAAAAGAATACTCGTGAACATTCCATCATTAAAAAAGCGTGTGCATGTGAATGTGCGTGTGTCTCTATGGATATATGTGTGTGTGTTTGTGTGTATATGTATAAAACTGTGAGATTTAGTGAGAGAATGGCTCACCTAAGTCTGGCCTTATATATATAGTAAAGTACCATACAAGTAAATTAAATATACATCCTCATATATTCTCTATCCCAACCCTCAATTTGATCGGGATAATGAACGAACAGATTGGCTCTATGTAATGAAAACTGCTAAGATGACAACCCTTTGGTGAAGATATGTGGAGTTTGTAACTAAGTAGGGATGTATCTGTTGAAACAATCATGTGTAAGATTTTGATGATAACTACTCAAATGTAACAGTCAATATACTATCATACTATGCTTGAGTAGTGTGCAAGAATTGTGTGTTGAGATAGGTTACAAACACCCAAGAGCACAGTTTGAAGAATCATGGAACCCTGGAGAACAGTTCGAAGGAGCTTGGAACAACAAAAGTGGACTATGTGCACAACATCAACGAAGTACAGGAGTCTTAGAGTCTTAGTTTAATCACTGATGGTATTCGTCTAGATTCTTGGCAATATGCCAATTAGAAGAACTTGACCTGACACTCACCTTGAAGGAATTTATTATGCCACTCAAAACACTGTTCAGAACAGGGTGAGCGAACAGGACTGCGGCGTTCTGAGGGCAACATATATAACTCGTTTTTTAAGATTTTCAAAGAGTTCTTCTAAATGATAAAATTCCTACAATATTTAGGATTGCTTTTCTGATAACGTTTTGTCTAGGAAAGAGTTCTTTCCTAAATAAATTTGGTTTTTCTAAAAAGATATTTTCAAAAGATTCTATCTTATCTTTTAAGATATGATTTCCTAAAAGGATATTGTTGAGAAATTTAATTCTTATTAGGATGCTGAGGATTTTTGAGAGTTATTACAAAAATCCAAAACCTCCCATATACTTGCGGCACAAGTATTCCGTGAGTATATAATCTCTTGCCTCTCAATGTTTTCACTCAAAGTTTTCCAATGGTTTAAAATTGTCTTTGTGAGTCTGAATTTTCTGAGGGAGAAAACCTTCAAAGAGAATGCTAAATCGAGCCTTCAATTGGTATAATAGGATTTATATAGTACCTTACATTCAGCTTGTCTAGAAGTATTAAAGTAAGGTGTCTTGCTATTTCTTTTTCCATCATTTAATCAAGAAATTGTCCAAATCTTAGGAGACGTTGGACTTGGTTTCTTAGGAGACGTTAGATGTGTTGTCCGTATTGTCCAAGTCATTGGACGTGGTCTCTAAGGAGACGTTTGGACGTGGTGTCCGTGTAACTAGAGTCTCGAGGTAGACTAGTTACGTATGGTATGTGTGTAACAAATTCGGCCCATTTAGTAAAAGTGTTGCTGAAATCCTACAGTGGTAGGTCGTGGTTTTACACCTCAATTGGGCCAAAGGTGGTTTTTCACGTAAAAATATTTTGTCTCCTTTACTGTTTTCGCAATTATAGTTGTTTCTGCCTTACTGCAAACACGCGTTCCAAACAGTTCTGACGAGTGTTTTAAGAAAACCGAAAAAACTGGTAGACACAATTCACCCCCTCTTGTGTCCTTGTGTGAGTAAATCTAAAAAGTGGTATCAGAGCAGAGTTCTCATATTTAGGTTAACACCTTGAGAGATCCTAAAAAGATGAATGCTCCACAAGGAATTTTAGAAGGTCAATCTATGACGAGACCTCCATATTTCAATGGACAGCACTACAACTGGTGAAAAACCCGAATGGAGAACTATATCCAAGTTGAGGATTATGAGTTATGGATGCTCATTGTGAATGGCCCTTACATTCCAGTGAAAGTCACAATTGATGGGAAGACTGTTCCTAAGCAGCCGAAGGAATTCAATTGAGACGACTTCAGGAAGATGGAGAAGAATGCCAAGGCCAAGAAACTGCTATATTTTGGACCCGGACCTAACAAGTACACTCGCATCTTAGAGTGTAAATCCGCAAAGGAGATATGGAATGCTCTTCAGATAGCTCACGAAGGAGTAAATCAAGTCAAGCAATCCAGAATCGAGCTATTGGTAACGAAGTATAAGCTATTTGAGATGAGCAATAAAGAGACAGTTACAGACATGTATACTCGGTTTTCCCATATCACTAATCCATTAAAATTGTTGAGAAAATCCTTTACCACTGAAGAGTTGGTAAGAAAGATCCTACGAATTCTACCTCAATCATGGGAATCAAAAGTCACTGCTATCCAAGAAGCCAGTAAGGTGAATGAGATCTCCTTGGATGAGCTTATTGGGAATCTAAAAACGTATGAACTAAGAAGGAATTCCCAGATGAAGGAAGAAGTGAAGAATGACTGAGGACTGGTACTAAAAGCTAGAGAAAGCGAAAGCTTAAATTTTGATTAAGAAGGGATGGCCATGATCGTCGAAAGTTCAAAAAATTCTTCAAAGAGGCCGAAAGCAAATACAAGAATGGCAATGCTAGCAAGGCCAAGAACAGCAATCGAGATCAGTTCTCAGGATGCTTTAAGTGTGGAAGGCAAGATCATATTGTGAAGAATTACCCCTTGTTGAAGGAAGAGTAGGGGTCAGAACAGGTCCGAACCAGAGGCAAAAAGGCGCAGTTAACTAATGCTGAAAAATAGTTCACCAAGGTAATGATGGTAGCCTAGGGTGATACCTCAGAAGAAGAAGAGGACTATCAAGATGGAAAGGAAGCAGTAGCTCTTTTGGCCTGAAGAGAATCTGATTCAGATTCTGATTCGATCGAGAGTTTGCCCCAACTCAAGGAAGAGGTACGTAATCTTAGCAAGAGGAAACTTAAAAAATTAGTTTTTACATTGATGGAAGAATGTGAATAGTAAATTCTGAAAATTACATGCTTAAAAACACCTGCTCAGGATTAGAAAAGGATGTTAAAAGACTGGAAAG
>NCQV01045754.1:0-11278 GCA_002740545.1 Lophocereus schottii
TTTCAAATCCCATTCCATTCCATTCCACTCAAAGTAAACCAAACAGGCCCTAAGAAGGTTGAAAAATGTTGCAAAGGAGCCGGTGTGGTGCTCCCCAATTAAGTCGGGAAGGGGGAGATTTGTTGGGTTCCCTCCATAATTGATGGGACCCATACATGAATTTCAAAAGGAAAAAAAAACCACCAAAGTTATCTTGCTACACGGAATTAGATCAGATGATGAGGTCTTCTATTGCATGCTATTGCCTAAGCATAAGTGTAGAAAAAAAAATTACCAAGTCATTTAGTATTTACACCACATTCTTCTACCATTACGATTAATGGTACTTGAGAAAAGAATATTGTGGCGGACTTTGTACGGCATTTGCAAAGCAATTGTTAACTTCCTAAGCAAAGCCAAGGATCTTGACTCCCTATAAAACGGGGCCTTCAGATGATTAGCAAGGATCCAACAAAAAAAATAGAGAAATACTAACTAGTAAAATAGTAATAGTTAGTAAGTGTATACCATTAAAATTGGTGAAGGAATTCCACAAAAATTTGGTGAGAGCAATTTTGTATTCCATCTTGAGATGGTGAGATATTGAGTGTACCTTCTAATTTATTAGACGAGATCATTTGTAATCCTACTATTTTTAATAGTGAAAGTATTTGTCGGACCTACGGCCCCATGGTTTTTCACTACGTCTTGGAGGATTTTCCACGTAAACATTCATAAGTCTCCATCTGCTATATTTTCATAAGTTTTATTGGCTATCTTAAATTACATGAAGAGGGAAAAGAGTCCGCCTCCACTACATTGACCGGATGTTTCCCAATAAAGAATGCCATCATTTTCGATATTGTCCTTTAGCATGCAATTAACAACTCCTATTCCTACCAAAGACGTTCTTCTTTAGAGGAGGATTGAGTTAATTTTGGGTCAATCAAAAGACACTAGTAAAATAGTCAACTTGGGTTGGATTTTTAGTTAGGTTGGAGTAGCAGTGGGAAATAAAGATAAATTTAGATTCGATATCATATCTCTAGACGGATCAGGCCTAATTTTCGGTTGTCTAGATGTCGGTTATAGCAATATTTATCATGCTTGCATTTTAAGCATGCAAAGATTGTATGTCCTTTTGGAAGTCAAGTGGATTGGTACATAACCTGTCTAAAAGACACGTTGATCTCTAAAAGTTCGTTATGAAATATAATAGTGAAGATAAGAGATGCCTCTTTTTCGTAGGTCTAGTAAAACTAGTGCATTAACCTATGGATGTTAGAAACTTACATATTTGAACTATTAGCAATGTCACATATGAGTTGGAGCCCCACATTAGGAGTTTGAAAAGAAGGATCATGGTATATAAGTCAAATCAAATAATCGTTCTATTGTCAATTGGTTTCAAGATGAAACCTCAATTGCGTTTGTTATCATGAACATCGATTAAAGTGGGCTCTCTCCTTAGATCTTTCCAACATATGACATTTGAGTCGATGCTGCATTCAGTTGTGCGAAACGTGTGAAACAGTGGACCTTATAGAGATGTGAAGTAGGGGTTAAATACATAATACTTTCCAAAGCACATCAAGATCTTCACATTGAAATTAATAAATGATCTTTTTTTTTTTGAGTGTCAAAGTGGGGAATTTTGTTTATAATTTAAAAGTTCATTTTCGTTAGGCTAAACATACCTTGTGGAAAATCGTTGACAAAGAAAACTTTTGGCTCGTTTGAGCGACTCAACCAAGCTACTAAGTGAGCCATTATATTATCCCACTATTGACATGACCACAAAGAAAGTCTGAAAAACAAGGAATGAAACTGCTAATATCATCTCATTGAACCTTCATAGTTTCCATGCTCTTCCAGCCTCTTTGAAGCACTGAGATAATACCTAGTGCGTCTATTTTTGACGCCACATTACCCTAACCCATCTTTCTAGCTACCTGATTCCCATAAAGTGCCACTGCTACTTTAGCCATTTGAGCATCCTAGAATGTTCTCACATGCTTAGCCGTAACCACAAGGACGTTCCCTTCCTCGCTCCTTGCCACACAAATCAAGCCAACCTTTGTGTCACCGGTCAACGTTGCATCTGTGTTGATTTTGATGAACTCCAATAGGATGGGTGCCATCCTTCAGTTGACAATGTCCTTTGGATACCCCATCTTGTAGATAGATGAACTATACCCCATGTAATCGTTCATAAATTTTGGGAAGTCGTAGATAGTTGAAGGGAGATTAAGGACCTTATCATTAAAGACCTTCTCATTCCTCATCATCTAAGCACCACAACATACTACCATAACATTTGCCACCTCATCATAGGAGAGCTTGGTTGAGAGCTTGAAATTACACTTTAAATGATGTGGTGGGAGGTGCATCAATAATCCAGCTGTATCTATGACTCAATCAAACTATTTTTAATTTTTCACACCCAACTCCAGCTTGGGTCTAACCCTAAGATGCTTGAGACTGCTCTTTAAACAAAATGTGTTGACTTTGGTGGTCCATCCAATCCTCGAACATTTCTCTATGCTTCATCTTCCTCTAGCCCAATACCTATTATCGCCCTGCTATCTTTCCTTCTAAAATATTTCTCTATCATGCCTGCCTTTTAATTCCTATTCTCCTTATCAATAAGCTCTTCCACCAATTCAATATCTTCCTCTTCTGCCCCCTTTTTAGGTTCAAAGACTTTCTCCCCACTGAGGTTCTAAGCATAAACCCAAATCCTAATAGTTCTCCCATCACCTATACCCACCACCCACCCCCCACCTAACACCCCATAGGATCAGGTTCTTCGCCCCCTAAATACTTTCCTAAGCGTAGCTCAGATAACTCCTAGCTTCCAAGAAGCTACAAGGAAAATATCAAGCCTTGTAAATCTGATGCACAAGAGAACTAAGATTTTGAGAAGTCATTAGCCTTGGTTTGTTAAGAGGGCTTGGTTAAAGACACCTAGGTCTAGAAAGCCTAATCATCCCACGTATTTGGGCATATATAGATTTTTGTAAGACTTCCAATGCATTTTTCGCTTCCCTTCCCTAAATCCCCATAAGAAATTTGCTATAAAAGAGTGCAATTCATCAATGAGACCATTTGGCAATATGAAAACACCCATGATGTAAGTGGGGGAAAGCATATGCTATGGCCTTGATGAGCACTTCTTACCTGGCTTCGAGAGCAACTTACACTTCTAACCATGCATCTTGTTCCAGACTCTTTCCTTAATGCCTACAAAAGTGGCCTTCTTAGACCTCCCAATTACAGTTGACACCTCTAAATATTTAGCATGTGCTAGAGTGCTATCTCATTTAAGAGGTGTTTTAGATGAAGAATACTTTAGATGAGGCTTTAAATGTGTGTTGTCAAGGCCCTTTGTTCGACGCTTAGATGTGTAATATCATGGAGATCAATACAACCTATTCAATCTTAAGGAAGGAACCCTTACTCGGTGACTAGCCCAAGTTGGTTAGGTAAATGCTGTTAAAAAGGGCAATGTACTTTATGTCTTGGATTTTATATTCTACTTAAGGTCCTTGATCAGTTCTATTCTGTGTCCTTGAATATGCATTTTACCTATATGTTTTAAGCTTAGGTTTTTATTTTCAATTATTTTCCCTCATATTATTACCCCCTTCTAGGATGAATTCAAAACCTTAGGACATACATAAAGCTAATAAGGGTTCATTAATGACAAAAATAATTCAATAATAGCTAACCAATCAATTAAACAATTATTAGGGAGCCAAGGAAAGATGAAGATAAATCAATCTATATTACTATATTAATTTACAAAACTTCCTCTTCTTTCTTTCCGTTGTCCTAATTTCAAACTACAAAACCTTTGACTCTTGTTTGTTTGTTCATGCTCAAGTAGGGGAGGGAGCGTGTTACCATTTATAGAGTCAACAGATGAACAAGCGTCAAAAGAATAGAGTCATTCTTAAAAGGATGTGCATTATCCTCCATGGACCAAAATCATCCTTGAAGGGATAGACATCACCGTCAAAAAAGGTCAGTGGAACAAGATAATGCAAGTATTCTTATAAATGAAAAATGTTAGGAAAAACGTATAGTTGTCAATGGCCCAAAAAAAATACAAAGTTCTTAAAAAAAGACATATATTCACATTTGATTTTGTAAACTAGAATATAATTATTAAATTATGAAATTTTATAATCCTATAATTTTATATATACTCTAACCATTGTCAAAATTTTTACATTCTACATTTAGGGTGAATCCAGCTACAAACTTTTTGCCATTGAAGAAAATTATATTACAACTTGCTTTATGAAATAATTTGACTAGTATGAGATAATAAATTTATGGCAAACTATCTTCTATATGATAAACTATTTATATTTTGTATTCCAAATCATAGTAAAAGTTATAGTATAAAACTAAAAGAATTGGGAAGCAAAATATTGAACATAACTTAGAAAAATGCGATGGAACTATTAATCTATAGAAAGTTTTTCATCCATGAAAAGAATGAAAATTATAAAGTAATATTTATATCTAAGGAATAGCTGGAATAGGAAAACAATCAGAAAGAATATGATAATGAAATAACAAAAAAATTACAAATGAGTACCTTATGTTTATGTAAACTACTATTAGGGCCCCTTAATCTGAGAATATATTTTGAAGTATCTTTATTATAGGGGAAACTATTAAACAGTGCTTTTCCAAGTTGAGGACCTAACTTATCCGGTGTGATGTTTGCGAAAAAAAGGAAAAAGTTGTGGAATACCAATAATGCCCTTTGTTTGTTGAATGGAAAGAAAAAGTAAGCTTGGGGCCCACAACGGTCAAAATATGTTGGTAACAGCAACCCTTTTTCCCTGTTGTACCCATTTGTTCGTCTGCCTTCTCTCTCTTCTTTCTCCCACTACAACTCACCTCTCCACTGTAACTACATGCTCCTCCATTGAAGCAAGCCCTGTGAGTGTAATGTTTTTTTAAAAAAACAAAGTGTGAAATTTCAAATACACACTCCCTGTTGCCTTTGATAATTTGTAAATGCTATTTTTGTTTGTTACACTCCAGATCTCTCTCCTTCCCATTCCAGATCTTAAATATTTGAAAGTGGACTTTTTTTTTGGTTGGAGAAGTGGAAGATAATTTTGCTATTGAATTTCAAAGGTTTTGTTAGAAAAGTGGAAGGCAATAATTGAATTGAAGTTGGAACCCTCACATTTTTTGGAAATTATAATATGAAACTTAATGGAAATATTGTAATATGTTTTATTATAGTTTTTTTAACAATTTGTGATAATCTGAAAGTTTTGAGAATGGAAGACTCTTCATCATCAAGGAGCAATCTAGCAAGTGATTGTAAAGATAACGTAGCAGTTTGTCAAAGATGCAATTGCAAAGGTGTGAGGAAGGTCTCTCACTCAAACAAAAATCTTAGAAGAATCTATTTCAAAGGTTTAATGTGCGATAAATTTTTGGAATGGGCAGCAAATCATGGCCCTCAATAGAGGTAGGTAGTAGTTGACATAGATGAAGTGAAAAAGGAGCTTATAGAGATGAGGTTGATAATGAAGTTTATTGAGAAGAGTCAAAGCTTAATTGTAGTTTTATTGATTGTGGTCATGGTGTTAATTGTCATAGTGGTGATGATGTAATATTGAACAGTCACTTTGATGCCTTTTTTGGTGACAAAGTCCAAATATCAAGTGAATGAAAAAATTATTGGAGAAATTTTTGATTACCTGTTACATTAATACTTTCTCAAAATGCTAATAAGTGAAGAAATGAACAAGTTTTGATTAAGTTACACCAAACACAACTTATAACATCTGAAAGGCATGAAGTACTCAACATTAATAGAAAAATTCCCTCAGTTACAACCAAAATATGAGCGATAAGCTTGCCAGTGTCAACTTATAATAAGTTTATAACATCTAAAAGGCAAAATTAACAGTTGACTGTTACATATTACAATAAGTTCTGCACTTAGCAAGCACAACAAAACAAGTTCGCATAGAATTAAGCTTGGATAGATTGGGTTGGGGGTGCAACTGTGGCGATTGATGTCCTAGCTGATGTCTTATGGTGGCTCTGTGGTTCTTCCTTGGCCTTCCAACTGGTTTGTTCCTCTTGTATCTCTCCCCTAGTCTGCCAGTGTCATCTTTAAGCCTCTTATAGGTCAAGCTATTATGCCCCAGTTGTTTGCATGCTTGCGCCCTTTAGTGCCAGAGAAATGTCTGGTGGCTTGACCTTCAGCCTGTGGAACTTGGGACTAAGATTGTGACTCTCTTCTGTTATGCTTCGCTGGCCTTCCTCTTTTTCTCGACTCAAATGGTAGATCAAGTGTAGGCAAGTTTGTTTCTCCCCACATGCATTCGTCAGAGATGGGATGAATGATATTATCATATAGTTTCCTATAATTTTTAGTAGAAAGTCATGGAGCACAATAATCCTCTAGCTTTCCTTTCATCCTCAGAATACATCTTGCACTATGTTTGTAAGGTAAACCAGTTATCTGTCACCTCTTGCAGTCACAAAATTAGTCCCTCAACTTCACTATGAAAGTTGATGCAACCCTCAACAACATCAAAATCCCCTTTACCAGTGTGAACAACACTTAGACAATTCTTAAACTCTTCTTCAATCAACGTTAGTTTTTTTTTTTTTCCAACAAATGGTGTGACCTTCCCCTCCCAACAAGATGCATTTTGAAACCTTTCAACAAATTTGGCCCCCACAACCTTTCCAATATCTTCCAACATGGTCGACATTGGCTTTCCCTTAAGTTGGTAATTGCATTGTTGAAACTTTCCGCAAAATTATTTGTGTTATCATCAAATTTGAGGTTTGTATCAAACTTAAACCTAGNCTAGTGCTCTAATGGTTCACTATCCCTTAACCAATGATATATTGCATGCTCTTTCTCCTTAATCTTATCCATGGCCTTTAAATAAGCAAAAGAAGAGTATGTATTTGCAGCAATGCAAAAGAAATAGTGGCACATACACCTTACAATTGGAATAAGAGGGTGAGAAAGACACAGTCAGGAGAAGCAGATTATGCACCTTGAAATCTTTAATTTAATTTTCAAATAGACAGATGTGCTTACCATGGTAGTTTGCAACAAAGTTCTTATAGAAATAGAGCACACATATCCTTCCTGATGCTTGCGGCATAACATTCTTCAAAGCTTCGATGATGCTTTAACAGTCACATTAAGTAAATAATCATGAAAATATGGTGTAGTTGGAGCTATTTTCCCTTACATAATAGACATTCACTTTAAAAAAAGCAACTAATGTTATCTTGTGCCTATCAGATATAATGGTGTAGTTAGAGCTATTTTCCCTTGCATTAGGTGCCCTGGCAAGGCCTTCAAGAAAATAGCCTCATTCCTCCTTATTTTCTTATGGTGCAATCTCATAAGCTAAGGGAAACTGAACATTATTCCCATCGAAGCCCGCAGCTATTATACTGACTCCTTTGTATAGACCTGTGAAGTTGCATGTATCATTATCTGCTAATACAGAGTATAATGAAACAGATCAACTTAAACAGGCATGCAAACAGAAAGGCATGTGTGTTATACCCTTTAAATAGCAGGCATCAATGCCAAACAAGGGTCTATAATGTCGTTTGAAAGCTTTTATGGCTAATCTAATACAAATCTGGCACCTCTTCAATGTAGGATTCCTCTCAGGAGCTTGATATGTCTGCTTGATGCACCTCATATACTATGGAAGTTTCTTATACCCATCATCACGAGAACCCTTAATTTGTATTTTCATAAGTTTCCTTGCCCTCTAAATAGTGTGCTTTGGAACTCTCACCTCGTACTTTGTCATGATAATGTCCTCCATATTCTTAACAACAACATTTGGATTTACCCTGCAATATGGTAGAAGGTGGGTTGCAACTCATCTTGAACTAGCACTTTTATTAGCTTTAGTCCTACCCCAGATGTGTTTCCCTGAATGTCTCATAATCATCCATGTACTCTTGTCAACAAGCACAGATGCATGTGTTCTCCATGTTCAGTCCATATTTGCACATTTTTTGGTGTACCTTATCATATCATTCCTAACCTTGCTCAAAGAAATCCCTTGCTGTACACAGTAGTCCTTCATGACTGTTAAAAGGTCTTCCTTGCATGTATATATGTCACCTTCTTTCAAACTCATACTCCCATCTCTATTCCTGCTCCACAACCTTTCTTGTTTGAACACTTTTGTCATCTTACTTACAATCACATATCTCTCATTACCATCTGCATCCTTATGCCCTAATGTCATCATCTGCTCTGTATCAACCCCCAAATCCAATTCATCAAGAAGCTCATTCTCATATAACTCCTCATCTAATGATACCTCATCAGACTGCCCATGCTAATCTCCTCTGAAGTCACTGCCCTCACTATATGACTCTGAATCTTCCTCTACCGGCTCCTCTACATTCTCAAAAACATCACTATCAAACACATCTAACTGAGGAATTTGTGGTTGACCCAAATCTAACATACTAAAATCCTGAAATCCATTTAAATTAATCCTTACTATTGATAAATCTTGCTCTAAGTAGATGAATGTTTGTGATGGACCAAGATTTAAGGGCTCAGGTCTACTCTCTTTTCTTCTTGTTAGTGTTATAGAAGAAGGTTTAGATTGCCTCTTCTAAACTGCAATTGGGTTAATTTGAGACCTTGTTAAGGTCTTCATGGGGTTACCAGTAATTGGGATAGACCTTCAATAGGTTGTGATGAGGAAGGTATAGTGGGGATATGTGCTTTACTTGTTGGGTTGGTTTGAGACCTTATCAAGGGTTTTCTTGGGGTTAGGACCAACTGGGATAGACATTCAATAGGTTGTGATGAGGAAGGTGTAGTGGGGATAGGTGCTTTACTTATTAGGCTAGTTTGAGACCTTATCAAGGGTCTTCTTAGGGTTAGCACCAACTGGGATACACGTTTAATAGGTTGTGATGAGGAAGAAAGTGTAGTGAGAATAGGTACTTTGATTGATTGACTGGTTTGAGACCTTGTTGAGGGTCTTCTAGGACTGTTCACAGGTTGAGAAAAAGTCTTTGCTTGCTTTGATGAGGGACTTCTTTGACTATTCATAGCTTCAAAACATTTTTTGATGCTATAATAAGGAAGGAAAAGCATTTGCTTAGGTTTGTTGGTCTCTATTATTACTGAGTTGTTAAAACTAACAGATAATGGGTTTCTCTTTTGTAGCCCTAGGAAGGGGCCTCTTTATCTTTAATTTTTGTCTCCCAGATGTGGAAGGTGTTTTTATTGCATGTGGACTACCTTTTAACTTGAGTTGGGCTTGTCCTGATGCAATTGGGTCTCTTAGGTATATAGATAATGGGTTCACAATCAAATTATCAGCCCACATCCTAACTTCAGTCAAAGAAGGCTCAACTGTAGGTTTACATGGGCTTTCAAATTGCACAGTCCCTTTTTCTTTTGTTTTTGCAAACTGTCCAAACTTTCTACCACTTTTGGCAACTGACTACGCTCATCTAAATCAATCCATATAAATAGGGATCGTAAAATTAATGATTCTCACTAATGAATTAACATCACCCAATCATTATCAGAATTTAGTGGCTACCTCTGATTCTCTTTCTTAGGTGGATGTCATTTAAATCCAACATACTTAGGAAATGTTACCCCTTGTTCCATAGCTAATTCCTTCACATTTCTAAATAGATCTATGGCCTGGTATTTGTCCAAATTCACATCAACTATGGTAAGCATTCTATCCTTGTAATGAACTACTAAATTTTTAGTTACATGTTCAAACAAGATCACAATCATCCCTTTAGAACATTTAAACCCAACTAACAAACAGAATGTGCAACAAACATAGTTGGCACCCTAAATTCATACTTCAGATGCACAATACAAACAAATTGTTGGTAAATTTAGCTTGACTTTGACGATTTAACTCCTTCTAGATCATGGAATCATATACAACTACTATCTCACATCACTTTGTATTTAAATAGAGTGTTACAACCACAGCCACACTAAAACCGTAAAAATTAATAGGGATCAAATTCGAAATTATTTAAAAATATATTTCCACACAATTCGGCAATTATTGGCACTCTGATTACTAGGTATAACCATAAATGCGCCAAATCCTTTCAAACCCTATAAATTAATTAACCCTTAAACAAATTAGATTCCAACATCATACTTAACTTCACTTATCACTAAATTGAACACAAAAAACAAGATAATATCCAGGGAAAAGTGCTAAATAAGATCAATAAAACACCACATGAAGCAAAGACATGCACGAAGAGGAAAATCACGCATCATGGCTGTATGATTATCTTAACTCCATAAATTGCAGTCCACTGAAACTCCTTCCTTCTCAGCAGCGACGATCTTCACTTTCTCGTCACAAATAGGCCACTGGAATGCTAGAAGATTTGGAGAAGAGGCAAAGAGCAAGAGAGAGATGGGTTTGAAGTTTTTGGATTTCGTAGGGCTCCGAAGGGGTACATGTACTTCTTACCCCAACCTTGAAAAATAAGGGAATCAAAGTAATTTAACAGTTCAGATGACGCCTCACCTCAGAAAAGCATTGTTTAATAGTGTTGCCAAGAATAAAGGTACTTCAAAATATATTCTCAAATTAAGGAGCCCTAAAAATAATTTGCACAAAACAGGAAGTACTCATTTGTAATTTTTTATGGCACACACTAAAAAAGAAACCAAAAAAAGAATAACCCAAAGACTAATAACAGCAAAAATGGGGAGGGTATAAAGGATAAGAATCAAAAAATGTTAATGATAAAAGGAACACTTTACGGTTTCACATTTCCACCAATAATAAATAAGGAGCGAGAAAAGCAATAAAAAGACTTCTTTAGGTTTCGAATACGGGAGCTCCCATTTAATAAGACGTCACACACTAGTCTCGCCAAGTGTAGTTCACTTTTTTCAATGTGACAGATATTATAAAACCCTGAAATTAAGTTGCAGGTCGAATTACTGTCAATATGGACCGATCTAAGATTTATGGTCTAAGTCAAGTCAAGGTGAAAAAAAAGAAATAATATAATTTTGTCAAGACTCTCTTTACTTTTATTTTGTTAAAATAATTTGCATTTTCCTCCAACCCATATTTTTTGAAATTTCCTTACTCTTATTTTGTTAAAATTGTTTGCATTTTCCTCCAACCTTTATTTTTGAAATTACTACATTTTCTCTCCAAATTTGCCCTAACCCTAGAGTCCCCCCTCACCCCCCACTCTCTCCCCCTGTTCGTGCCTAGCCCCACAGTCCCCC
>NCQV01045833.1:2118-17069 GCA_002740545.1 Lophocereus schottii
CACTTTTCCTTGTTTAAGTCACATCATAATTCCACTTTCAAGTAAGTATTTACTCATTGATCACATAATTTCACTTTGAGGTAATTATTTAGCACTCATTTATTACTCTAAATAAAAATATCGTATATACCTATCAAATTAAATTGTCATTCTGCATGCCAAAGAGCAAAAGGGGGAGAGGGGGAGTTAACTATAGAAGTAAGGAAAAAGAATGTAAATAGATGTTGCCTTGAAACCTCTCTAAAGAATTCTCATGAAGACAACATGCTCAACTACATCGCTTGAATTTCATACATGTGAAAGATATGCTTTACTATAAGAGTTTACATCACTACAACGGACATGGTTGAGCTAGGGACTTATAAAGTCAAACGTAAGACTTAGTGTACTGGTGTGCACGTAAATCAGGTTTAATAACTAGGACAACATCTCATTGACAGTAACAGATACGTAATACAGGGATGAAGCTAAAGTAGAGATATATACCTTTCGAAGAAGTACGCAGCGGGGAGGATAGCAAGAGTGGCAAAGATTTGACGATAAGACACAAGGATGAAAGGGTTCATCCCTGAGTCCATGGCCACCTTTGATGTTATGTTCATCCCTGCATATCCTACTTGGACTATCACCATTGCTAAGCATGGCAACAACTCCCTTCTTCTTCCCATCCTTCTAGAGAGAGAGAGAGAGAGAGAGAGAGAGAGAGAGAGAGATGTTGCAGTTGTAGTGGTAATAGTATAGGCATGAAGAGGGAGAACAAGGGTTGCGAATGTATATATAAGGGAAGGGCTTTTAGGGAAGAGTGCTAGAGATAGGAATGAAGAGGTTTTAAGCAATGAATAATTTGGAGAAGGTGAGAAGGAAGAATAGAATTTTAAAATGAAATTGCCAAAAGGATGACAGGTTTAAGCTTGATAACCGCCAAAAATTAGGGGTTGGAGGGTTTTTCTTGCAAGTCTTGGAGTGTTTTTGCATGGGGTTATGGGTGGGAACATGCTTCAAATGGAATCAGAATGTTTTTGGACTCACTTAAATTCTCCTTTTAAAAAAAAAATTAAATATTTAATCGAATGTAAATATCTAATATTAACTCTAGTAAATTAAATTTTGTTAATTGTCAATACATATATATGTGTAGTGTGGCAGCTGACTAATGCAGTAAAAGGATTGGACTAAACTTTAGAGTATGTGTCATCAAGACTCTCGAGTTTAGCTTGCTAGCTATATTAATGACTAATAATTATATAATCATTATTACGTAACTGATTATTACGTGTTAAGAAATTTTTAGCACTTTTGAAACATCTGAATATCTATTGACTGCAACTTTTTGATGTATTCTTAGCACCCTTAAAATTCGAATACCTTTTTATATATATCAAAATATATAAGGTTTACATTTTAGTCAGCCTACTAATACACTAATTTGTCAAAAATATAATGATACACTTTAATAAATGATGTGCTAGGTTATTTAAAGTACCTAATTAATTATTATTTATACTATGAAATCGTAGGTCTTTTTCACAAATGGTGTCTTTTTTAATGCAAATAAACTCTTATTAATCACAATGATTAGTCAAATTGACACACCAAGTTCACAAATACTAAAATTTTACTGTCCCATATATCTTATTTGTGATTTACATTTTGGAACCCAAAAAATACATATATGCATATTTTATTTGAAAAGGGGGTGGGGGAGGGGAAGAAAAATTTAAAGGTATGCAGCCAAATTTGCATCTCTCACCTTAAATCCCTTGTAACAACGTAACTAACAAAACAAATCCATTAATATTATATATGCATGCACCCATTTCAATCTCAGCTGCTTTTTGCCGTATAAAATGTGATGCCTTTCAGTTGAGTTTTTACTGCTAAGATTTTCAAAAAATATATATCATACTTTTTTTGTCTCCTCTGTTTTTCCGTTATTTTTAGATTTTTTTGGACAAAGCCTATATCATACACTTGAAAGTATATACTTTTAAAAAACATGTCAATAAATAAATACTAAAAAAATATAATATATAATAAATACACCCAAAATATATACATAAATAAAATATAAGAATATGTAATCTCAGATATATCTGATAATTTAATTTGCGTTCTTTGGAATTTTTTTTTATAAGTGAAAATAAGGTCTGGCTACGTGTATGATGTAATGCTTTTAGTTTTAAATGATTAATTTTGGTTTGTCAACAAATGGCCCCTCAGTGACGTGGCCTTATGCGTGAAGATTTTAACTTTTAGCCTTATGTTTGGTTCATATTTGATTGGCCCATAATTTTGATGGATGGTTCTATGTAATTTTTGCTTACTTTCTTTCAAAATTGGGAATAGTACTGATGGATGCATTTAATTGTACGACTATAAGCGAATTGAACGATGTACGTACCAATACAAACATATATATAAGTTGTCTTTTTTTTTTTTAATGTATCAGTTGATTCAGTTAATAATTTTTTTTAATAGTGGTATCTATTTTTACGACTTCATATATACATCTATAAAATATATGTTTATGTATACTTTCTTAGTAAAAAAAGCGAGAATATGATGAATTAATGAATAAGCAAATCCAATCCAAGTAAATTTCATTTGTCGGTGTTGTACATAGATGTTGCAATAAGCCGGAGATTCATCTTATGGGGGGTGGGGAGGGGCCAACTACTCTGTGTTATCATACGTGAATGGCATGTGATCGTATTGATAAATCAATTTAGACATGTTAAGGGTAAAGTTAAGTCCAAGGTTGGCACAAATTATATCATAGTCTTGGGTTTGTGGACTCTGATACTTTTTTTTTTAAAGTTTAAATGCGTATAGATGTGGGTCTCCTATTCGTCCAACAATTGGTGTGTTTGCTACTGCAATTCGTTATCGAGATCACATGCTCGAACTATTGCAACTTGCTCACTTTTTTGTTTTAACTTTTTTACGGAGTTGAATATTTTATTTTATATGCTTGAGCAATATGTTGTATCAAATGGAGCGTTTTGTTTTACTCACTTGAACATGTTCTCCATCTATAGGTTTGAGATTATAAGTCTATAATATAATCATTCAAGGATGGAATTTCTTCAAGATAGGAGAGTAGAGTAGATGATTTTTTTTAAAAAAAAAAACGACGTAATTTGTTGGGTCTTTTTGTACTTGGCATCCTCCATATTTTCGACCTTAATTATATGTTTTTTCAACCCTGACACTTTCTACTTAATTTTCACAAGTCTTAACTGTTGATGCACATTTAATGTAGGACCTAACTCTGGTGAGATAATGACATAGCAGGTAAAGTAGTCTTGAACTGCTCTAATATCCATTCTGTAAGTGTTTGGAGGTTTGGTACTTTGAAAATTACTTGAGCGAATAAAAAACTGTCAAAAAGGGCAGAGAAAGAGGACGGGAGAGAGGATAAGTTTGAGTGAAAGAGGGTTTTTTAATGCCATCACGCTAAAAAGATAGAAAAATACAATTGTTCAGACAACAATATCAAATGAGGGCAAAACAGTCATCTGTCATGATGGTTTCCAAACTCTCGTTGGAATATCACTTAAATTATACATTACTGAAAATTTAAAGAAAGTCAAATTTAAGTAGAATGCTAGAATTGAACAAATTAATGTCAAAAATTTGACGGATACTAGATACAAAATATACTCAGTTGGTCCGAGGCTCTCAAGACTTGGTATTGCAATGAGTAAACCTAAATATTAATCTATAATTTACCAAGTAATTGCCACCATTTTTAATTTGCACGTCTGTAAACTGTAATCCACATTTTGGTAGAGTGTAAGCAATTATAACATGAATCATATGATAAATTGTATCTCGGATGGACCGTCTTATATATAAAAGCTTAATTAATACTCCTGTGTCATAATCTCATCCAAAGTTATTTGTATGTTATAATTTCATATGGAAGTCATTTTGCATTCAACTTATCAGTGACTCATAAGGCTAGATCATTAACCAATATGATTAGTTTCACAATACAAATAAATTTCTTAAATTTCCTGATTTTAGTACTTAGCTTGTCTGTTTCCTCAAAATGGTTGCCCCACTAATAACACTTTTGTTAATTTGTTGAAAAATGCTTACTTTTTCCCTTTTTGGGAAAATAATAAGACTAATACCAAACTGTATAACCCCTCTTTCAAGCATTCTATCTAAATTATTATCCTGTAACACCATGGTGGAGCTGTGTAAGCTAGGCTTAACGGGTCCTTCACCCCCATAAGGAAGAAAACTTTAATTTGTCATATTTATGTGTAATAATTCTTTAGTGCTTTGTTCCTTTAAAAAAAAAATCTTCAATTTTTATACAATCGAGCACCTATAAAAATTAATAGATATTATAAAATCTGCAAAAAACTCAAAAGTGGACATCGGTATATAAAATCTCTAGATCCATCACTATTATTATCAATCAAAATGGATAGAAAATTACAATATGTCGCTTTCATGTCGCGATAATAATATTGGTATTTCAACCTTAAAATTTAGTTACAACCGTAGATAAAGTAGATCATGCAAAATAGTCAAATTTAAAATTTACCCTTATATATGAGTTGACTATATCGGAGAATCTGACCACAAACAAAGTTACAATAATTAGTTTAAGATCGGAGAACTAAAAATTGCATGAAATTTTACAATTAATCTTACATATGATATTGATGGTCAAATAAATATTTCAGGTTTTTAAACTTAAGATTACTAATGATTAGCTAAACTCATCCATTATTCATCCATGAAATATAATCTATTAGCAAGCATGATGAAAATTTTCGCATATTAGAGCCTTATTTTTATAATCAATATTATAAAAATTTATAAATAGAAATTCCAAATTATCTTAATCCAGTACGATTACCTCAGATTATATAAATGTCCAAAACTTAATATGACTATTCCTTGACTCAATTAAATTAATTACCTTCGAGGCTTCAAATGAAATGAAAACTATATATACTAATGCTACTTAATTGGTTTACTAGGAGATTTACTTTTGTGACTTGAAAACACGTCAGCCTCACTAAGTTTATTTTCATCTTTCCACATAGAGTCCAAAACATACCCTTGAAATTCTCAAACCAATTTCTTAGCATGAAAGTCATGTTCAGGGGCACATCGGCCGTGCGTTCTCATCACTACAATTTAGTCTCATCAATGTTTCAAACTCGCTCATAAAATGTTTAGCATGAGAAAGTCTCTTATAAAATGAAAAATTCTACATGTTATAATTAGACATGCAATCGTCAATATTTAGGTCCACATGGTCAAATTAAATATCAATCGAGTGGTCCGAGTAATAGCCTTTCTTGTTCCAAGGATATTTCAAAAGAAAAGACAGTGAAATAAAATATAAAGTATAAAAATACGTTGCCCACCTTACCGTAATATTCGGAGTACTTAGTATAATTACATCAGATTGTTATATATTTTTGAAATTAAACGTAGAAGAGCTATGATCGTAGATTGATCTGACAAATAGGTATTTGGTTCAATTTAGGCTTGGGTCATTTTTTCAATTAACAAGATTTGGTTTCGATTTCAGATCAAGTCATTTTCGATTCTGGTTAATTTGGGGCCAGTTGATATTCCATCCAATAAGCATTATTTGCAAAGAAAAATAACTTTGGTGCAAAAATGTTCGACTCACGTTTGGTTTGGGTTTGTTTAGGCCAACTCAGATTTTAGGTCTACATCAGAGTAATTATTTGAGATTTCAAATCATCCATGCATGAATTCGAGTCATTCAGATTGAATAATTATGCTTTGGTCACTTTTGACAGATGTAGCTAAGGGCAAAATGAGACACCAACATAAAACCTAGTAACTTGGGAGAGTAGCCCACGTCACTTGGTGTTGTGGCAACACGCATCTAATTGGATGCACGAAGCAAAAAATCAGTTGATCCAATTAAATGAATTTCTAGAGTTAGCTTAGATTAGCTTAGCTGTGGCTTGATCATCATCATCATCATCATCATTTTCCAAACTCATCAATATATCAATAAATTCCGTTAGCTCGCAGCTAGCAACCCAACCTGGTGACACGCGATACACGCAACGGCTGCAAAAATTGAATTTGGAGGCGTTTATTTATGACACGCTGGTGTTGTCCACGTAATGATGGTGTTGGACAATGTTACTATTCCGGCAAGAAATGGTATTTATTTATTGATATTATCATCATATTATTCCACTCATACACTCTTTGTGCTTGCGTCTTTCTTTTCTTCCATATTTTAATCATCATATAGAAAAAGCCAAGGTGGTTGGTTAGTGAGTTTGCTGTTCTAGGGCTGGATTTGTCAACTTTCCGTGGAAAATGATAAGGCTTTCTTTTCATTTAATTTCAAAATCTTTTTTTTAATGTATATGAATAAACACTAAGAATTGTGAATTCTTTATTCAGGAGATCTAATGGACCGCGCAGAAGAGGGGAAGGGGTTGAGATACAAGCTAAGACAGATCGAATTCTGTTAAGGTTTCAGTATAGAGGTCTACTTGTTTCACCCATGCCATATAAGCACTCACATCAAATAATACATTATATGGCAATCAGAATTTGATCTAGAGTCTTCCAAATAGAAGACGAAGCTTTTGACATTTAAGCCATAAGCTCTTAGCTCTTTGCAATACCTTCTTATAACTAAGGTCGATGCTATTTTGTATGTGGAGCAAAAGGCTCAACAGCCTAACTTTTCCTCTTCTAGTTTGATAAATGGAATTTTTGTCCAGATATTTGCAACTGGGCAAACAAATAGGAGAGTCGAGCAAATAGGTGATGGCTAGTTGCATGGCATGTTCATTTCCGAGTAAGGAGTCGTAGTAAGTAGTTGTAAATATATGCGAAAAGGAGCAGTAAGCAGTTTTAAATATATATATGTGAAGGAGCGATAAGGAGTGATAAGAGTTAATGATAAGTAATAAAGAACAATAAGCAGTATATTGATGCCAAAACGAATAGGCCCTTGAAGTCGGTGCATTGTTAAAACTTGTCTATTTTAGCTAGCACTAACTAATTTAAACCGGTGATGAGTAGTACTAAAGAGTTGTAAGGTATGGTAAGAAGTAGTAAGATTAGCCATAAGGAGCAACAAGGAGTAGTAAGATGTCTAAATATCATCTCAACCAAAAGTTTAAGCTAATGGTTGAAGGTTCAGAAATATGTTTATAATCTAACACACCCTCTCACACGAATACCCTTTAGGCTTGAAGCGTGGATGCTGTAAAGACCCCCTTACCTTGCGCAATTAATAAATCAATATGGGGGTTGTTGAGGTTCAAACTTGAAGCATCTCGCTTAGAAATGTTGTAATACCATGTTTAAGAACCATCTCAACTAAAAGTTTAAACTAATGGTTGAAGGCCCAGAAATATATTTATAATCTAACATAAGGATTTGTAAAAAGCTATGTAAAAAAATGATCAGGAGCGTAATGAGTTAGTCGTAAGCCATAAGCAATAATTAAGGAGTAGCATATATGCTTATGTTGAAACAAATAGGCCCTCTCAAGTCCACAGTTGTATTGTTTGGTCGCAATAAACTTTTGTTTTTATTCGCTAGTATGGGGCACGTTGTATTTTTTTGATAGACCTTACCACAACAATCCGGCCCATTTGAGACCGAAGAAATTCGATCTCCAAACTAGACAATTCAGTCTCCATTTAATTTTGGAGACCGAACAGAGACTGAATCACTTCGGTCGCCAAATGTTTGGTAGCAATTCAAAATTGGAGATCGAGTTTTGAAAAACGGGTCTCTAGTTGAGACCAAAGTGGCCGATCTCTAATTGAGATCATAAATTATTGGTCTCAATTAGAGACCAACCCACTTGGTCTCTGACTGAGACCACAGTGTACTGGTCTCAATTTGAGACCAACTAGGCCGGTCTCCATTTGAGACCAAAGGGAGACCGGTCTCTAGTGGAGACCTTTTCCCTCGGTCTCAATTGGAGACCGAATTTTATTTCGGTCTCCAATAGAGACTGAGGCCCCTTTTATGTGAATTTGGAGACCGAACACTGGTTTCAATCTCAGTCAGGATTTCGATCTCTAACCTGCACACAATTTTTGCATTATTTCTCCCCATTTTACAGATCATGCTAGTTACATGTGTGGGCCATAATTGCCCCTACATACAATATATCGAGGTACGTGCTGCAGCATCTGAAAATATACCAAAATTTTCACAATTTCGCATTCCAAAACTACAACAACTATATACAACAGTGCCATGTCACACACATTCCGCAACCATACAAGAAGTCCCGATACCAATTGTTCCACCTTCTAGTGTTCAAGTAATTACATGTACGCACCCTAACTAAGTGGAAGCGTACCATACATACCGATATCTATAAGGATGCTTGAGAGTTATCTGCGTGGGTGGGGTGGCAAAGGAGTGTCAAGAAGCTATCAAATCGAGCATTAAGCTCCAGTAGTCCAATCCTTTGGTCATCCAGATGCTTCTTCGTAGCTTCCAACTCCTCCCTCGTACTACTCAACTCCTCCCTAGTACTCCTCAACTCCTCCTCTGTCGAATGTAGGCGAGCATGAGTTGTTTGCAATTGATCCTGGAGCTGAGTAATTATTGGGGAGGAATATGCCGATCAACTGCTGCAGCCACTACGCCTAGACGTGGTCGGTCTCTCAAACATGGCAGGATCCTCTCTTCCAAGTCCGTATATAGTGCCCTTCTCACTCCAGCCACCACTAGCTTTGAAGAACAGGTGATCATCAGCTATTGAACTGACTTGCACATCAGTTCCTACTTTCAGTTGCTCATATTTGTCCTGCATCATCAGAATAAATATAAACAGTCAAACACAATGGGGCAAATTAACGAGATGAACTCAAATCATCGTTCAAGATTAACTGATCTTCAGGTACACATAGGAAGAGCAAATTAAAGACATATATATTTTTATTTCTGGGAAGAAACAGATAGAGTTCCGCCCAAAAATTGACCATGTCCCAGGCTTAAAGCCATAATATATTCCCTGCATCAAATAAAAGTACAGAACACATTCGTATGCTTAACAGGCCACACGCCCGGAGTACACCAAGTATACATCTCAACGGATCACACATCCGGAGCATTGGGGTTTACATCCCAAAAATCAAGAAAACAGCAGCAATTTATCTATGAATGTTTATGGAACTTAAATCAATGTTCTTCTTAGTAGTACCTACTAAGGGTATTTATTTTTATTCCCGTGAATAACTGAATTCTTCTTCATTAGAATTACCTAGCAAAATTAATGGCAGAACTAAAAGCTTGTTTACATATTTTGGTCGTCTAACTTGAACTAGAGGGGTTGGTACAATACTTACATAAACACTCTGCGTGTGAGCATCGCACCAAATCCGCTGACCATTATCATCAACCTTTGAATGAGTGGTCGCAAACAATTCAGCAGCCGAAGGTCTTCTTCCCAATTGCTTCGTCTATCGTATATAGATACACCTGTTTACATTAGCAACCTTGCAAAGTTAAAACCACATATTCCAGTGAAGTTGTTTAGATTTTCATACCAGTCTCTCAGCTCACATCGTCGTTGATATTGACCCCTGGCTGTGCCCAATCTTAGCCTTCGGCCCCTCTGTCTTGTTCTTCTTGTTCCACTTAGACCGCTTCTTGAATTCCTCATCAGTTTCCCTCCTGGTCTGCAATGATGCTCGAAGATTATCCGTCATCCAGGTAATGATCTTATCCAGAGGGCTCCTCTCGGCCTCGTTCACTATATCTTTCACCCTTAAATGCACCTTTTGTTACCATTCTCTCCTGACTAATGCCTCATGCTCGGGATCCCATGTGAATCGTTGCTACACGTACAATTCCAAATAATAGAACATAATTCGATGGCATTGTGTTAGTTTGTATTAAAACTCATCAGTGGTCGTAAGTGCTCATGTTAAGTTGGAACGAAACTCATAATAAGTGGTCACACTTTCAACATAATAACGAAGAAGCACACAAATTATCATGTAATATGTCATTTCCAAATAAGATTACATATATAGACCTTCATGTTGCAGATACACAATAAAAAAAAAAAAAAACCAAGGAGAGGATAGATAAGATACTTATTAGCTAAAAGATTGCTGCAAAGACATATATATTTAGTGTATGGTAGAGATAGGTGATCATATTGACGATCAACTAAATGAATAAAACATTCTCACCTTAAATAAGATTTTATTGCTACCACCAGCGCTCATTCAACCCCCTTTTGTATGATTTCCATAACCTGCCATCAACATTCACTTTATGTCCCTCTCTCTCCTCTCTTAGCTTTATATATCTCTCTCTATGTAGGGGGTATGTGTGTGTGCATATATATATATGTACAGTTGCATTCCTGAGAAGAAACAGACAGAGTTCTGCCTATAAATTGGCCATATCCCAAGCTTAAAGCCATACATTACTTCCCTGCATTAAATGTAAATACGAAATACATTCACACGCTCAACGGGCCACATGCCCGGAGTACACCAACTACACATCTCAACGGATCACACATCCGGAGCATTGAGATTTACATCCCAATAATTCAAACAACATGATCATGGTTTATATCACATACATGTTCGATGTATTGAAGTGATATGATAGACGTTTAATTGTTGTGATGTACCTAAATCAATTTATCGATCAATACTTATGGAATTTAAATCAATGTTAGTATCATGTGTCTAACTTCGAACAAAGTATACCAACGAACATACCATATTATACAGCTTAAAAAACATTACCTTAAAATAATTCCACCAAAACTGCCTGTGATCCTCAGGGGCGTCCCTCCAACACGTCAAGGGGTCCTTGTAGTAAGTTCTAATGGTTTCTGAGATGGCTCGTGCGACATCTCGATGACCAAACCTATTATAGGGCATTGCCCAAGAATGAAATGAGAACAATACTTATAAAGTTTCCGGTTCATGGATGTTGAACGTTGACTATGCTTACCACATGCCGATATTTGGCACAAGTCGAACCCTCGTCAATTGCGTGCCAGTGCCCTTCGATGGAAACTATAGAGGCTGCGTCTCCTGAGAGTCGTACTGGGCGATAGATCTGCTGGAATCATCCACGTGTACATACACCTGCGCAATGTGAGGAAAATCAGTTAGATAAATGCATGCAATTAAATTTGAAAAACTCATGCCAAACGACACTAAATATGATATATTGAGCAAAGTTGGATATTGTGCTATGGAGGTCACAACATGCATAAATACATACGGAACACATGTGTTCACACATAAAACCACAAGCTGCGCAGAAATTAGTCATCGACGTATACTACAGAAACATTGACTCGGTAAAGTAGTCATCATCATCCTCATAAACATTATCATCGTCTTCATCTAGTAATCCGTCCTGCCATTCTTCTTTGTATCCACCATCGATGGCATCACCCTCCGGCCTTCACATCCACATTGTCGTCTATGTCCATTTCCTCTTCTTGCACGATGCCACATCATCGTCTAAATCACAATCTCCTAAATTAGGTGGGTTGTTGTTTTCATCTATTTGGAATGGTGTATCCTCTTCGGGGGCATCAATTATTGACCTTGGTTTCATTTTCAACACTGCCCACCAATCCTTCTTGCTGTTGTCTTTCATAGGGTAAGGCATGAAGCATACTTGCGTCACTTGACTTGCAAGGACAAATGAATCATACTTGGGATATCTCTTCGTGTGATTTACATCAACCAATTTGTATATATCATGGACGACAACACCATTAATGCAATCATACCAATCACACTTAAACAAGATCGTCTTATAAGGACGAATATCACTCACATAGTGCAACTCAATTACATCTTGCAGAATGCCATAGTATTCCTTTTCATCTGTCCATTTCACGCACACGCCGTAATTCATTGTTGACTTGTTTTTCCCATACTCATATGTGTGGAATTTGAAGCCATTGACGTAATAATGATCCCAACGTTGAACATGCCTTTTAGGGTCATACGCAAATGCTCTTAGGATATCGTTGTCGACGTTGGAGTGCAACACCTACATGGCCGTCATAACCAAAAGTGGTCATAGATATTGTCATTATCATAAAACTATAGAAATACTTTTGCACTGTAAGCAACAAAGATTGGGGAGATACATACATACGCTTTGAACCATTCTGGAAATCTATCCTCAAACGTTGCCCACACATCCTGAACCCGAACACAAGGATTTTGTTGGACCATCTTGCGCTCAAAGATCCTACACAAGGTAAGAAGAACATCACATAGTTGTGTTTAATCTAAGTACGGTTTCGTCCATATGTCATACAGGAACTTACCGTTCGTATTCTCCCAACAATCCACAATTCGATAGCACATACGCATGCACCAATCGATGATCCAAATGATCTAAGAACTGAACACTACCCTCATTCGGGGCATATCCCACGTTACGGGAGAAAATGTCTGGACGTTTGGCATCGGATTTGTTCTGATCAATGTTCACCACATTTCTTGGCAAATCCCGTACTCTAACATCAACACCATCATAAAAATAGTTCGTAATGAAGTTTGTGATCTCTTCCATTAAGTACGCATAGCAAATCGAAGGCTCAACACATGCTTTGTTGCCTACTTTTTCCTTTAAGTGATGAAGGAACCTGTACTCAAATAAAGTGATGTCAATAGTGTATGCAACTTCAGACACGATTTCCATGAACCATTTTATACCTTTCGTACTCATATATCCATCGATATTGAACCGGTCCTCCAAGTTTCAGTTCCGTAGGAAAGTGGACAGGTAGATGCTCCATTACATTGAAGAATGTAGGTGGGAAACTCGTTCCAACTTGCATAATATTTCTGTAATGTTATTCTCCAAACGTAGTATGTCATCAACATGCAACTTCGACGAACACAAATCTCAAAAGAACTGGCTAAGCTCAGTTAACACATTTCAGAGATTGGTGGGTAAGAGATCTCTGAAAGCCAGAGGTAACAATGCTGCATGAAAACATGACAATCATGGCTTTTCAGGTTATGCAGTGAAGCATTTCTCACGTCCACACACCTACTCAAGTTCGAGGCATAACCATCTGGGAATTTTAATTTACGAATCCATTCACACACCACCTTTCTATACTCCTTCTGTAGAACATATGGAGCTTGTGGCATAACTTCTCGCCGGCTTCCTTCACCAGCTTCCACAACGCGAACATTAAGTCTCCTATGTTTACAATGAGGAAGCATGTCCTTCCTCGCATTGAGGTCATCTTTTGTTTTATCCTTCACACTCATCACCGTGTTAATGATTTGCTCGAAAACATTCTTCTCAATGCGCATGACGTTAAGGTTGTGACGTCTTAACAGCTTACTCTAATAAGGGAGATCCCAAAATATGCTACGTCTTGTCCAATTGTGACAGCGCCCGTAGCCATCCACTTTTTCCTTGTGATCTGTTGTCGTTGGGAGTGAAGACACGCGACTCCATACCTATTCCCCGGTCAACATAGGAGGAGGTTCTGAATGGTCCTTCCTATTTTTGTAAAATGTAGACTTATTACGCCAGAATTTATGATCCTTTGGAAGAAATTGGCGATGACAGTCGAACCATGACTGCTTGTTCCCATGGGCTAGCCTGTGTGTTCTATGCAATAGGGGCACGCTATTCTTCCAGCCGTCATCCACCCAGATAGCATGCCATAAGCGGGAAAGTCACTCACAGTCCAAAGAATGGCAACTTTCATTAAGAAATTTTACCTCAGGGACACATCATATGTCGGTATTCCTTCATTCCACAATTGCACAAGTTCTTCAATAAGCGATTGCATATATATGTCCAGATTTCCTTTTAGATTCTTCGGACAGGAATCAGGAGAGCAATGAATATGAACTGTCTTCTTTTACACATCCAGGGGGCCAAATTATAAAGGGTCACAATCACTGGCCAGTAGGAATATGTTTGACCGTTATGGCCAAATGGTGAGAAATCATCAGTGCACAAGCCTAACCGTACATTACGTGGTTCGGCAGCAAACGAAGGAAAGGAAGCATCTAGATGTTTCCACGCCTCACTATCCGATGGATCTACCATGACCTCAGGAGGGCGCTGGAGCTCATGGTGCCATCTCATACTCTCAGCTGTTTTCTTTGTTGCAAACAGACGCTGTAGTGTAGTTGAGGTTAATGGGGAAATACATTAGTTGCTTCCTTAGGATTTGCCTTCCTTCTTTGCTCGTCCTCAAGTATCTTCCTTCATCACAAACAGAGCATCTATGGAGGCCATCTGCCTCCTTCCAAAATAACATGCAACCATTTGGGTAAACATCTATTTGATAATGCGGAAGTTCAATACCCGCAAGCAACTTCTTAATTTTGTAATAATTGCCGACCATGTCATTGTTAGTTGGGCATATCTCCTTCATACATGATGCAATACCATCAACCACTCGATGGGATAGATTATATTCACATTTAAGATTGGTAAGCCGTGCTACAACTTTCAGCAGTGACATTTCACATCCCTCGTACAATGGTCTCTCTGCTACCTTGAGGAGTTCGAGGAATCTTTTCGCCTCTGGAATTGGTTCATGCTCCTCATTAAGCGGCATCTCTTGTAGTAACATGGATGACGTAGGTGCGTAGGCATCCATCACCATATCCCTCATAGGGTTGGGTATTACTTGTGCATTGAATGAGGAAGTTGCAGCTCCATCATTTTCGAGGAATGCTTCACCATGATGCACCAACCTGTAATAGTTTACAAAAAAGCCTCGCTGATACAAATGTAATTTGATTGTGTCTACATCAAGGCATGGTACATTGCGGCACTTCACGCAGGGGAACTTCAGTTTTGGGCACCTCTAAAACTCGTCTTGTGCACAAGCAAACTTAATAAACTCGTCCACCTTCTCAATGAATGCATTGCTTAGATACTTCCCCTCTATTCTGTTGTACATCCAC
>NCQV01045911.1:13291-25815 GCA_002740545.1 Lophocereus schottii
AAACGAGGGGTGTCATAATTTCATATTTATAAATCCAAAATTATTGTATGATTTTCACGTATTCAAGGAGTTGTCCTATTGGCTTAAATTTGAAATTTTTTGAAAAGAAATAATATGTGTATTTTATACAAAATTGACATTAAATTAATAATGAACATACATGAATGCCTTGTGTGGGAGTGAAAACCGAAGCCAGGGCATCAGGCATAGGACGATTACGTCTCAAAGCCAAATTTGCCCTAATAAGGTCCTCCGTTTGGGTTCTTCGAATGGGAACCGTTCCTGAAGGGCAAATTGGGAATTTCGATTTTGATTTCAAGTTGGATAGAATAATCTCATCTTCCTCTTTGAGTTCAAGTGATGACATCGCCATTTTTTCTTGAAGAAGCGAGCTAGGTTTTGTCTGCACAAATTAATTGTCTCCAAGTTACTCTCATTACTGCAAATATAATTCCACAAACTAATTTCATCTTAACTAATTAAGTTGAATTAGGTATGTTTGATTAGGTACCTGAAGTTCATGGTTTTTGAGCAAAGGGTGGTCAAATGCAGGCTGTTTGTAGATGTCAATGCAGTCAATTGTACTTCCATCCTCTTTCTGCACCAACATCACCTGGCACAATTAGTTTTTATATAGATGTATGCTTTCAAATAGCATGGACTACATAACCATGGAGATCAACTTTACAAGTGTATTTATGATTTAGATCATCAATTTTTGGTTAATACATGCATCGTTAAGTTGATGTGAACTGTAAAACTTACTACTTGCATGTACTGTTAGATGCAAATTTGCCTTAATCAGGTACGTCTCCATGGAAACCCCAAAGTAAATCTAAAGTCAGAAAGGACATTCATATACCTATGAAACAGACTTTTGCTGCCATACCTCAAAACTTTGAATGGGCGACTTATTCAAGATTTTAAGTTGTGCTTCAAGCTCCAAATCTTCGTAATTGAATGAAAATGGTTNNNNTCTACTTTCAATTGCGTGTAATCCACCAAAAATCAACCAAAAAACCAAAAATCTAATCACCATAATCACCTTTGAATGATTTCCCAGCCGCCAAACCATGATCTGAATTCGGAAACGCTTTCTTTTCTTCTGTTCTTTTGGTTTTTAATTTCCTCCTTTGATATCTCATGCACGAATGATATATTGCGAGGATTTTCTTACACAGTGCAATATACATGGACAGCGAATGCCATAGTAGATTAGTAGTACTAGATCCGGGGAGATTTTATTGTTATAAAAGTTGTTATTTCTGATTCTTGTCAATATATTTTTTAGACAAAAGGAAACTTTTTATGCGAATTGAAGCAACTTAATTAAAAAGATTTTAGTAAGCAATTATGTATGTATATCGTGCATACATTGCATACAATATACGATGTTGCAAAAGATTAATATAATACAAGTGACCCTGTTCTGCAAAATTTGCTATTTAGGCAGCGGATAGCTGTTTCTAATTTAGCTGTTAGCGGACAGCTGTTTAGAATAGCAGTTAAAACTAATATAATCGATAATTTAGCTGTTATACTCGCTGACTAATGTAAATTGGCATAAAAGGATATAGATAATTTTTCAAGATAAAATTTTTAAAGGATATTTTTTGTCTAAAAAATATGAAACGTTACCTTTAAATGTTAAACGTTAATACTATTAGCTTTTCAAAAACGCAACTTAAAACGTTAAACACTACTTGAAATACTTATCAAAACGCTAGTTTATCAAACACTAAAAATTAATTAATTAGCCTATTGACCTGGTCAAAATACTAAATGCTACCCAAAATACTGTTGCCGAACAAGGCTTAAGGGTCTGCTTGCATGGGGAATAAGGGATAAGGGAGAATAGGTACCCATCTTTACTCTTGTTTGGGAGTAACAAGAGGAGAGTAAGGAGGAGTAAGGTGGAGTAACTCTTACTCTTCGTTACTCTTCGTTACTCCCCATTTCCTTACTCTCCAATTTGGAATGTAAGGAGGAGTAAATGAGGAGTAAGGAGGGTGATTTTACTTATTTGCCTCTATAAATATAACTATAATCTATTTTAATCTATTTTATAAGGGCAAATGTATCAATTTATTCATTTACTCTTATTTACTTTGCTATTCTTCCAAATAATGATAAGTGTTTACTCCCTTTAAACTCCCAAAGAAAGGTAAGCAATTTACTCTTATTTACTCTCTTTTACTCTTACTCCTCCTTACTCTTACTCTTACTCCTCTAACTTACCGCCCCACCCTAAGGGTCTGTTTGTTTCATACATTTAGACATTAAAGTGGTTGGTAATTGCTAATCACTAGCGGTAAACGGTGGTAACCATTAGTAAACACTGACTAACCATTATTTGCTATCCCTAAACATTAGTCGTAACCGCTACTAGCCGCTGATAACTGCTAACTACTATTCCGAACCATTAATAAGCGTTGTT
Source organism: Lophocereus schottii (assembly GCA_002740545.1). NCBI lineage: Eukaryota > Viridiplantae > Streptophyta > Magnoliopsida > Caryophyllales > Cactaceae > Lophocereus > Lophocereus schottii. The sequence goes on from NCQV01045911.1 coordinate 15,729, forward strand.
AACCACTAGTAAATCGCTATTGACCGCTAAGCGCTAATTCTAAATGCTAAAATGTACATACCCTAAGACCCTATTTGATAACAACATTTGCATTAGAGTTTAGCAGTTTGACTGGTAAAAACACTAGTTTCCTCCATCATTAACATTCATTAAAACAATGTTTGAAGATTTGCATGAGTGTCTGAGGGAGTGTTTGAGAAACGATAAGTGTTGTAACGTTTGAGGGTGCGAAATAGCAAAACCTATATTATACTCCTAGGTGTACATACTCCTATAAGCTCTATTAATGCCACATATTAAAAATCGTTTACATAATAAATACACGTTAGAAAAATAAATATACATGACAGCATGTGGTTATGCACACCTCTAATTGTATGATATATATATTACCGCGAAATAACGGCTCATCAGGGGTGTATTCCTAAACCTCCCATCAAAAGTAGCGCTGCGGGAACTTCACTTTGCCATATGCTCGCCTGCTTGGCCACCTTTTCTCATTCCTCTTACATTTACCAGCAACAAATTAAAGCCTGGCACCAATTGCACATTTTTATATGAATTCTCTTTTTTCTTTAACATAGACCACTTTTTTTTCCATATTTGCATGGGTGACTTCGAAGAAAATTGCAATTAATAAGGTGCTGCTTTTTAAGGATGTACTAAAAATATAATATTCCGACCCTAATCCATATTTATTTAAATCACTTTTTTTTTATAGTTATTTCTTTAACCAAATCATGTTTATTAATTCAAATACACGTGATTTATTTATTTAGCAAATCACAATTTTTAGTCTCACTTTGCATTTTGGGTTTCAATTATCGTAAAATTTAAGGTAAATCAATAGTAGGCCTCGAAAATTATAATTTAAGAATTCATTATTATAATAATAATTATTATTATTAATACTGTTATTTTTATGACCTTGTAAAAATTTAATTTTGAGCTACGAAAATTTAATTGTATACGGTTTACTTTCCTTCCCAGGCTCCAAACCGTACGAGTCAATCATAATCCAACAAGCTTGTTTGAATAACCTAACTAATTATCATAATTTAAATCTAACCAAGGTTAACAAAAAGCCAATTTTTGAGATAAAATTTTAGCGAAGCGTGTAGATAAGTCAAAAAACAACACAACCCAAAACTCAAACATCATCTCTCTCCTCTCTCTCTCAACCCCACGACCCTCCCCACATAGCAGCTACAGCCACCATCTCCACACCAGAGCAACTGCCAGCCACCACCATAACCACCACCAGCCATCCCCCCACCTCACACCACATACATCTCTTGTTTTCCAGCATCAAAGTGAGTAAATCCTAACTTGATTTTGATGTATTTTGGTTTTATAATTGTTTTAGTTATGATTCATACTCTTGAGATCAAAGTAGATGTTATCATACAAATTTTATTGATTTTGGGGATATTGATCATGATGGGGTTGAGCTTTAAGCATTTTAAGGTTAGGGTTTTGTCATGATCAAGTTAGCTTAAGTCAAGTGATGGATTTATATTATTTTGTGTATGATTTTGTAATCTTTAGTCTTATTGATGATTATGATGATGTTTTTAATGATCTGGAATGATTTCAAGCGAGGATTTATGTGAAAATAAAGGAGAAAGCAAAAATAGTGAGGGTTAAAAGTGGCAGAAAACATGGGTGACTTTGAGATTAAACTGGTAATGATTAGCCATCTGAAAACCTATGATTTTTGGTGGGCTAGATAGGTTGGTGTGTTACCTTTCAAATGCCTTTTGAATCGCCTTAATCCAAGATATGTGGGTTACGAGAACTATGCAGGTTAGATTAAAACTGACACACTTGTATTCTAATGCCATTTTAAGAACCCTATTATTGGAATTATATTTTGTATTGCAAATAAAAGTTTTTTGGGGCTTCTTAATATTTCCGTATTGGGGTTTTAAGTCTCCATTAGAAGTCAAGGGTGAAAGCTATGAAATTTTGAAGTGAACTGACCTATTTTGGTATAAATTGGACTGTTATTGCAATTTCTATGCAGCGTATACTTGGAAAAAAATTCTGAAAACTTTACTGTAGATTGCCCATATTATTTTCGAATTTCTTATAAGATTTCATGAATTTTGGTTGAATATTTTGAGTTTGGTGATTTTTGGAAATATTTTGAGTAACTCTGCAAAGACTAATAATAAAGATTGAGTGAGATTGATCATGCACTAATTTTATGTATTTTGGGCCAAGTAAGGTCATTTAAGGAAGAAATGAATATTCATGAATTTTATTGGAGTTTTTAGCTCGATTTATGAAAGAAAAGAAGAAAAACATGCATGTTGGGAGCTTAATTATGAGTTTTGAAGCACTTACGGACTTTACAAAGGAAAAAACAAGTTTAATGAGTTTAATAGCTTCTATAACTTTTCAATAATCTATTTGGGGTGAAAACCTATATTGAATAGACTTGTGAATGAAATATGAGAAGTGGGGAAAATTTTTGACTTGGAAGCTATATTTATCAAACCAAGTTATTGTAGTTTATTATATTTTGAACCAAGATGTATCTCTCTCTTGGCCTCAAACCTCTATTACTGACTCAATTAAGAATGTAATAAATGTAATTATCAAGCCAATCTAGTATACTCGCTGTTATCTTGAACCAAGCTATATATCAGCAAGCCTTAAACTCGTATCAGCAACCTATTTTAGAAAAGGCCAAAACCGCTCTTCCATTTGTCACCATCAAAGCCTTTTCTTCTGTAATCTTATTTATCTCATTGTGGTCTATTTTACCTTCATTTACTTTATATCGGATTTAATTACTTTCATTAATTCAGTTTTAAAGCTATATTAAAATACTCAAGTTATGTATACCATTTAATTACTTAATTTTTATTACATATACTTTTACTTACTCAATTATGTGTGTAAGGATTATTTACTGACTACACATTCCTACAATGACATTTATAAAATAGAGTCGAGGCCTAGTTACGTTATCGGTCTTCGTTATGCATAAGTGTTATGAAGTCATAAAATATTTATCAAGTCAGAGGAAATTTATGAAACAGATGACATTTATCAAGTCAGATGATATTTTTAAAGACTCAAGGTACGTCCATTCCTTGTATTTTCAGAAAGCAGGACATGCTTATCAAGTTACAACTCTTAATGAGTTTATCAATGACTCAGTTTCATATTACTTTCATTTTCATTGGTATTACGAACTAAATGAATTGCAAAGGTGGGCACCTATCAACAGTATTTTTATGCTCATTTTACAATACAAGAATGCATGTACTGAGTTTTAGCTTATATTTTCGAATTATTTTCATCTTTTTCATTTTAGGTGATGAAGTATCACATGTTTCTCCATTTAGCAAGCCCTTTTGGAAGTCATCAGATGCTCACAGTGGATTCAGCATAGCATGAGTGTTGGGATAGACCTTAGGGCCAAGTTGAGTCTATATCCAATATACTCGTGTAGTGTAGAGTACGAGTTAGCACATGGTATAATTAATTCGATTGTATTGAATTTGAACTATTGTAGACTTTGGTTTAGGAGTGTTTCAATTTAATAGATATTGTGATTTGAATATACATTGCAAGATTAAATAGTTTAAGTGAGCCTTGTCCTTATCAGGACAGCGGTAGTGCCTTCTATCACTAAGTCTTCCGCTGTAATTTTTCGCAAATCACGTCACTAGCATTTTGGAGGAGTTACAGATTTGGTATCAGAGCTAAGATTTTAAGGGACATTGTAAGCTATCAAATATTTATGAATTAGCTATCAAGCTGTGTATGAGTTATGTTGGACCACTTAAATAAGTTATTGACTATAAGTTTATATGTATCGGCATATATGAGGGAACCATTTCTATTTGGGTGACTCAATCATTTGGTAATATCCTGAGATTTGTGCATTAGCAAAGTGGAGTGTGGAACCCTTTGGATGACCTTTTAGTGAGGCATGCTCTTATTTGTCTGGGAGTTGTATTGTATTTTTCATTTCTCTCATTTGATTGAAGTTCTGTAATCGTGCACTTCGGGTCTGTGACCTGTTGAGTTATGAACTCCAGCGTGTGGTCTTTGAGCCATTGAAGTGTGATTTTTCATGTTAAGTAGCTGTTGTAAGGCTTTGAACCTGGGATTTAGCTAGTTTTTAGGCGAAACACTGTCCGTTTCACTCCACAATTTGGGAGTTTTATTGAGGTGTATTAAGATACATGATATTGAGTATAGTGATGTTTAAAACCTAATGTGGGAATTCCATTTGCAACTTGGTATATCTTTGAATTGAATCAGTTGAAATGGAATTACAGTAGGAAATCCTGCAACAGTAATTCAGTAGCTTGCGGTATGCTACTTGGAACAATATGGGTAGTATGACTAAGATTTAGTTGCCATGCATAGAAAGAGGTTGCTCTTGTCACTAAGACCTTACACTAGCAATGCTTCCATTACTTCCAGTCATTGATTTACATTAGCCCTAGTCACCTTGGATTGTTTAAGGGCATTATTCCTTTGCTATTGACACTCACTTGATCTATAACATCTCTTTGTCTAGGCCATTTGTTTAAATGGCTTCAATTGTTATCTAAACCATGCCAATGACAACTTATCGTTTGCAAGAATGCTATTTTATAGTAGTTCCTATAATTGTCTGCTTGTTTCATCTTTCAAATTTGATTTTGTCAAATATTGTTTAATCTCCCTATACCTGATATTTCATTTGTTCATAATGATACGCTCGTATCACTTGCTCTGAATTCATAATATAATTATTCTCTTTGCTTTTAAATTCAATTTTCACACTTATATTTACGTGCTCATTAATAAACTTTAGCATTCTCCATTCCATCTTATTGCTGCGCTCAAATTGACTTTATCTGAGCAAAGACACGTTCCCAATGTAACTTGTCAAATCTATTTATATATCTATTGCATTTTACTTTATCCAATCTATCTATCTACTTATTGCACATTGCTTTTCTCATCTATCTAGCACACTAAACCGAACAATTGAGGCTAGAAAGTTACCATCTTGCCAGCTTGGTTTGCTAAACTCGAGTGTAATCGAGCTATCCTTCCGCTTGGTTAGCTATCTATTGGATCCCTTATGATCCATATTTATAAATCATGATTCATTCGACATTATATTTCAACAGTCTGGTTATTTTATTAAAACCATCTCATGATAATCCCCCTTTTATCAATCTTTTCTAATCTCATTGTTTATTTCCTTTATACTTAATGACTTGCATGACTACCAATTCCCTTATTTTCATTCCTGTCGATATTCATTTTGTCGTCCAATGTGGAATTGGAGCAGACCTTTGATTAGGCGGATGAGGGAAGAACAGGTAGTGTCGAGAGAACACTAAATGAGGATGTTTTGATAAGAGCATAATCTTAAGTAATGGCGGGTTTTATTGGAGCGAGCCAGAACAAGTATTGGGTATAAGAATAGAGTTAATCCAAGCAAGTATTACGAAAAAAATTCAAAGACATGTTAAGGTGAGACAAGACCGATAAAAGAGTTATGTCGACAGAAGTAGGAGACAATCACAGTTTCAGATGAGGCAAAAAGTACTTTAGGTAGTCATACTTCCTCAGAAGCCACTTGGAAAAACCCAGAAAGAGATGAAAGCCAAATATCCACATTTATGTCTGATATCAGTGCATATTTTCACAAAATTCATAAGTTTTGAGGACAAAACTCTTTAAAGGGGAAGACTGTAATATCCCGACCCTAAACCATATTTATTTAAACCATCTTTATTTTCATAGTTATTTATTTAACCAAATCATGTTTATTAATTCAAATACACCTAATTCATTTATTTAGCAAATTATAATTTTGGATCCCACTTTGCATTTCGGGTTTTAATTATCGTAAAATTTCATGTAAATCAATAGTAGGCCTCGATAATTATAATTTAAGAATTTTTTATTATTATTATTATTATTATTATTATTATTATTATTATTATTATCATCATCATTAATACTATTATTTTTAAAACTTCGCAAAAATTTCATTTTAAGCTACAAAAATTTAATCGGATACGGTTTACTTCCCTTCCCGGGCCCCAAACCGTGCAAGCCAATCATAATCCAACAATCTTGCTTGATTAACCTAACTAATTACCATAATTTAAATCTAACCAAGGTTAACAAAAGGTCACTTTTTGAGGATAAAATTTCAGCCAACCATGTAGACAAGTCAAAAAACAACACAACTCAAAACTCAAACATCATCTCTCTCCTGTCTCTCAACCCCACGGTCCCCCCACATAGCCGCTGCAACCACCATCTCCATACCAGAGCAGCTACCAGCCACCACCATAACCACCACCAGCTATCCCCCCACGCATCTCTTATTTTCAAGAATCAAAATGAGTAAACCCTAACTTGATCTTGATGTATTTTTGGTTTTATAATTGTTTTAGTTATGATTCACACTCTTGAGATCAAAGTAGATGTTATCATGCAAATTTTATTGATTTCGAGGATATTGATCATGACGGGGTCGAGCTTGAAGCATGTTGAGGTTAGAGTTTTGTCATGATCAAGTTAGCTTAAGTCTAGTGATGGATTTGTATTGTTTTGTATATGGTTTTGTAATCTTCAGTCTTATTGATGACTACGATGATGTTTTTGGTGATTTGAAATGATTTCAAGTGAGGATTTATGTGAAAACAAGAGAAGACAGCAAAAACAATGAGGGATGAAAATGGCAAAAAATAGGGGTGAATGTGAGATTAAATTGGTAATGATCAACCCACTAAAAAATTATAATTTTTTATGGATAGATAGGTCAATGTGTTAGCTTTCAAATGCCTTTTGAATCGCCTTAATCCAAGTTTTATGGGAAAGGTTATGATCATTGTATGAGAATTGTGCAGATTGCACTAAAACTGATACACTTGTGTTGTAGCCCCATTTTGGGAACCCTATTGCGGGAATCATATTTTGTGTTACAAATGAAAGTTTTTTGGGACTTCGTAATCTTTTCATATCGAATTTTTAGGTCATTATTTGAAGGCAAGGGTGAAAGTTATGAATTTTTAAAGTGAATTGATCTGCTTTGGTGTAAATTGAATTGCTATTGTAATTTCTATGCAGCATATACTTGGAGGAAAATTCTAAAAAATTTACTATAGATTTCCCATATTTTTTCAAATTTCGTATAGGATTTTCTAAATTTTGGTTGAGTACTTTGAGTTTGGTGATTTTTGAAAGTATTTTGAGTAATTGTGCAAGGAGTAATAATAAAGATTGACTGAGATTGATCATGCACTCATTTCGTGTATTTTGGGCTAAGTAAGGTCATCTAAGGGGACAATGAATATTCATGGATTTTATTGGAGTTTTCAGCTCGATTTATGAGAGAAAAGAAGAAAAATGTGCATGTTGGGAGCCTAATTATGAGTTTTGAATCATTTATAGATTTTACAAAGGAAAATACCAAGTTTAATGAGTTTAATAGCTTCTATGGCTTTTCAATAATCTATTTGGTGTGAAAATCTGCATTGAATGACTTGTGAGTGAAATATTAGAAGTGGGAAGAATTTTTGACTCAGAAACCATATTTATCATACCTAGTTATTACAATTTATACCATTTTTAATCAAGATATATATCTCTCCCTAGGCCTCAAACCTCTATTACTTAATTCAGAATGTATCAAATGTAACTATTAAGCCAATCTAGTGTATTCGCTGTCATCTTGAACAAAGCTATACATCAGCCAGCCTTAAACCTGTATCAGCAACCTATTTTAGAAAAGGCAAAAGCCACTATCCCATTTGTCACCATCAAGGCCATTTCTTTTGTAATCTCATTTATCTCATTGTGATCTATTTTACCTTTATTTACTTCACATCGGATTTAATTACTTTTATTAATTCAGTTTTGAAGTTATATTCAAATACCCAAGTTATGTATACCATTTAATAACTCAATTTCTATTACACATACTTTTACTTACTCAATTATGTGAGCAAGGATCATTTATTGACTACACATATCTACAATGACATTTATGAAACAGAGTCGAGGCCTAGTTACGCTATCATTCCCTGTTATGCATAAGTATTATCAAGTCAGAAAATATTTATCAAGTCAGATGACACATACGAAACAAATGATATTTATCAAGTCAGATGGCATTTTTAAAGACTCAAGGTGTATCCATTGCTTGTATTTTCAGAAAGCAAAACATATTTATCAAGTTACAACTCTTAATGAGTTTGTTAACGAATCAGTTTATACAGTGATTTTCCATTTAACTTGTGACCCCGTCAGTTATCATTTATAGGGCATCAGTCCATCATTTATCCACGCGGCTTCAGGCCAACTCTTGATCGGATTGGCAGGTGTACACCTATGTATAGATCATATCATTCCAAGAGGTTCACATCCAGATAATAATGAGCAATTCAGTTTCATATTACTTTTATTTTCATTGTTATTGCGAACTAAATGAATTACAAAGGCGGGTATCCATCAACAGTGTTCCTATGCTTATTTTACAATACAGGAATGCATGTACTGAGTTTTAGCTGACATTTTCGAATTGTTTTCATGTTTTCCATTTTAAGTGATGAAGTATCACATGTTTCTCCATTTAGCAAGCCCTTTTGGAAGTCATCTGATACTCACAGTAGATTCAGTATAGCATGAATGTTGGGATCGACCTCGGGGTAAAGTTGGGTCTATATCCAATATACTTGTGTAGTATGGAGTGCAAGTTAGCACATGGTATAATTAAGTCGATTGTATTGAAGTTGAACTATTATGAACTTTGGTTTTGGAGTGTTTCATTTTAATAGATATTGTCATTTGAATATGCGTTGTAAAATTAAATAGTTTCAGTGAGCCTTGTCCTCATCAGGATGACAGTAGCGCCTTTTATTATTAAGTCTTCTACTGTAATTTTTTATAAATCACGTCATTGGCATTTTGGGGGCGTTATAGATTTGATATCAGAGCTAAGGTTTGAAGGGCCACTGTAAGCCATCTAGTGTTCACGAATTAGCTATCAAGGTGAGTATGAGTTGTATTGGACCAGTTAAATGAGTTGTTGACTATAAGTTCATATGTGTGGGCATATGTGAAGGAACCATTTCCATTTGGGGGACTCAATCATTTGGTAATGCCCTAAGATTTGAGCATTATCAAACTGGAGGGTGGAACCATTTGGATGACCTGTTAGTGAGGCATGCTCTCATTTATGTGGGACTTGTATTGTATGTTTCATTTCTCTCATTTATTTAAATTTTTGCAATCATGCACTCCGGGTGTGTGACCCGTTGAGTTATGAACTCCGGCTTGTGGTCATTGAGCCATTGAAGTGTGATTTTTCAGGTTAAGTAGCTGTTGTAAGACTTTAAGCCTGGGATTTAGCTAGTTTTTAAGTGAAACTCTGTTCGTTTCTCTCCATAATTTGAGAGTTTCATTGATGTGTATTAACATACATGATACTGATTACAGTGATATTTAAAACTTATTGCGGGAATGCCATTTGCAACTCAGTATATGTTTGAATTGAATCAGTATGGGATGGAATTACTGTAAGGAATTCTATGATGGTAATTCAGTAGCTTGCGGTGTGCTACTTGGCATTATATGGGTGGTATGACTAAGATTTAGTTGCCATGCATAGAAAGAGACTGCTCTTGTCACTAAGACCTTACACCAGCAATGCTCCCAATACTTCCAGTCATTGATTTACTTCGATCCTAGTAACCTTGGATTGTTTAGGGGCATTATTCCTTTGCTATTGACACTCACTTAGTCTATAACATCTCTTTATCTAGGCCATTTGTTTAAATGGCTTACGCTAATGACAGCTTATCGTTTGCAAGAATGCTCTTTTATAGTAGTTCCTATAATTGTCTCTTGTTTCATCTTTCAAATTTGATTTTGTCAAATATTATTTAATCTCCGTATACCCGATATTTCATTTGTTCATAATGATACGCTCATGTCACTTGCTTTGAATTCATAATATAATTATTCTCTTTGCTTTTAAATTTAATTTTCATACTTATATTTTACGTCCTCTTCAATAAACTTTAGCATTCTCCATTCCATCTTATTG
>NCQV01046046.1:16262-36873 GCA_002740545.1 Lophocereus schottii
CTTTGTTTCCTAGTAGTTTGACTGTTTATGAGGCTTGAATACATCAATTGGTATAAGCGCCCTAGCCAAAACACAAAGTAGCCAAACACAAAAACCTGTCCACAAAGAACCCTCTCTAAGCATGTCTTATAGCCTTACATCAGAACAAGTGGCAGAACAAGCCTTGAAAGAAAAGGCCAAGCTTAAGGTGAGGGTCAAATACATATAATCTCAACAAGGCCAACTTATGCAATAGAAATGTAAGAGCTCAAGAAGCTCAAGTAATTAAGAAGAGTCGGATAAATCCGAGGGAGAAGAAAGCAACCCGGTTAAAGACTCAATTGAAGATGAGTGTGATCAAGGAGGCACCGTAGGCCCAAGTAGAGAAGTTATTATGACTTGAGGGTTGACATTCCTGACTTTGAAGGCCAATTACACCTAGATCTATTCTTAGATTGGCTTCAAATTTTCAAAAGAGTCTTTGAATTTAATGACATCCTCAATGAAAAGAAGGCAAAGTTGTTGCTTGAAAGCTTAGAAAGTATGGTTCTATTTGGTGGTCAAATGTGGTATCAAAGAGAGTTAGGAAGGGAAAGGGAAAAATCAAAACTTGGGAGAAAATGAAAGCCAAACTCAAGTCCAAATTCCTCCCTCCCCACTACCTTGAAGATAACTTCCTTAAACTCCAGCACCTTAAATAAGGTTCTAAGAGTGTAAAGGAGTACACTAGAGACTTGAAACAACTTCTGTTGAAGTGCAACTTCAAAGAGGATGAATCACAAATGTTGATAAGGTATTTGCGTGGGTTAGATGAAGAAATTGCTCATGGCTTGGAATTGTAACGATATGCTTCATTAGACAAGCTTAACACTTTCGCTCATAAAGCAAAGCTATAAAGGAAACTCAAGGGCAAGGGAATAGTTACCAAGCCTAACCCTTAGCTTTATACCTTTCAAAAATCCCCTTACATTGCCTCGAAAACCACATCAAACACAAACACGAAACCGTTATAACCTAGTGCCCCTTAACCTCCATCTAAGCCATTACCAAAATCTATAGAGAAATAAAGGGGTTTTAGATGTCAGGGCCTTGGTGACATTGCATCCGAGTGTCCTAAAAAAAGAATGGTGGCTTTTGCCGAGTATCAAGCTTCCTTAGAGAAGCTAGAGGAGGAAGAAGAGGAAGGAGAGAAGGAGCTTTTCTTGAACAAAGCTTTAGAAGAAGATGAGGAGGGTCTAGATGAAGGGGAAATGCCTGTGATTAAGAGAGCATTGAGTGGGATTGCTTCCCAAGAAGATTTGGGGCAAAGGCAGAACATCTTCCATACTAGGTGCACCGTGAATGGGAAGGTGTGTTCTCCCATTATTGATAGGGGAAGTTTTGTAATGTGGCCTTCAAGGCCATGGTGAAGAAGCTTAAACTTGCCCTTTCACCTTACACTAGTCCGTATACTATCCAATCGCTCAATCAAGGTAAGGGCATACATATGTCCTCTTGGTGCTTGCTTACTTTGTCTATTAGAAAGAATTACAAGGATGAGTTATTGGGTGATATTGTACCTATGGATGCTTGTCATGCGCTTTTGGGATGACCTTGGCTAGTTGATAGGAGAGGTACACATGGTGGCCACTTAAACACTTATACCTTTGCCAAAGGCCACTAGAAAATCACCCTTACCCCTCTCAAAGCTACCTTACAAGACAACCCCAAGACACTCCCAAGATGGATATCTTTTTTACCACCTTACTCCAATCCCAACTCTAAGAATTTAAAGCCTACAAAGAGCGAATTTTACTTGGCCAAGATTTGGCCGAAGCTAGGGAACATTTCCATCCTTTGCTTACTCCACTCTTACAAACATTTGAACAAGTGTTTAGCAATGAGATACTGCACAACCTACCTCTAAAAAGATTCATCCAATACAAAATTAACCTCATTCCCCATTCCACCCTTCTGAACAAACTGACCTACCAAATGAACCCGCAAAAAACATAAGAAGTACAATAGCAAGTTGATGATCTCCTAGCTAAAGGATTGATATGAGAGAGCCTCAACCCTTGTGCCATTCTAGCCTTACTAGTTCCCAAGAAAGATAGAAGTTTAAGGATGTGTGTGGATGGTAGGGCAATCAACAAGATTACCATCAAATACTGCTTTCCCATACCGAGGTTGGAGGATCTCCTTGATGAGTTACATAAAGCCACCATCTTTTCTAAGATTGATCTTAAAATGGCTATTATCAAATTCGGATCTATGAGGGAGATGAATGGAAGACGACTTTCAAAACTAAAGGAGGGCTTAATAAATGGCTTGTAATGCCTTTTGCATTGACTAATGCACCAAGAACCTTCTTGAGGATTATGAATCCATATACTTAAGCCCATCATCGGTAAGTATGTGGCTGTGTACTTCGACGACATCTTGGTGTATGGTAAGAATGAAGAAGAGCACACCAAGCACTTGTATAAGTATCCTAACCCAAGAGAAGCTCTATGGAAACTTGGAGAAGTGTCATTTCTTCTCCCCATAAGTCATCTTCCTAGAGTATGTACTCTTAGCCCAAGGTATTCATGTGGATGATAGCAATAACAAGGTCATCTATGATGGCCAACCTACATGTCTATCCAATAAGTTCAAAGTTTCCATTGTCTAGCCTGTTTCTATAGGAGGTTTGCCAAAAATTTTAACACCATTTTGGCACCCAGGACCAAAGTACTCAAGACCAAAGATTTTGAGTTGATCACCAAGCAAACTCAAACGGCCTTTGAAGAAAGCAACCTCAAACTCACTAGTTCTCCCATCTTAGCCTTCCAAGCTTCTATAAAGTGTTTGAAATGGAGTGTGATGCCTTTGGAGTAAAGATAGAGGCTGTTTTGTCACAAGAAAAGAGGCTCGTTGCATTCTTTAGTGACTCAATGGTGCTAAGAGAAAGTACTTCACCTCCGATAAAGACTTCGATGCCACAGCGAGAGCTTTGGAGTATTGGAGACACTACTTGGTGGAAAGAGAGTTTATACTACATTCAGATCATGATGCCCTTAAGTTCATAAAAGGCCAACACAACTTCAATCCAAGGTATGCCAAATGGGTAAAGCATCTTCAATCTTTCCATTTCATGATCCACCATAAAGCCGACAAGACGAACAAAGGATCAGATACATTGTTAAGGAGGTATCTTTTTCTCTCTACTTTAAAAACTAAAGTGCTTGGTTTTGAGTCTATTGAGGAGATGTATGCTAAAGATGAAGATTTGAATAAAATCCTTGAAAAGTGCTCCAAACATGCTTACATCTTGTTCCACATAGAGAATGGCTTTCTATTCAAAGGCACTCGGCTTTGCATTCCAAAGAGTGGCCTTAGGGATCTCATGATTCGAGAGCTCCATAGAGGAGCTTTATCCAGACACTTTGGTGTGGAGAAGACTTGTTCAATTCTCAAGACACTAATACTAACCAAACATGTCCAAGGATGTTGTGCACTTTATCAACAGGTTCTGCACTTGCCAATTTGTCAAGAGTCACCTATGGCACTGAGGCCTCTACTCGCCTCTTCCTATACCTGAAGCCACTTAGGAGGATGTAGTTCTTGATTTTGTCATGATTTGCCAAGAACACAAAGACACAGGGATTCCATTATGGTGTTGTGGATAGATTCTGAAAAATGGCTCACTTTATAGCATGCCACACCACTAATGATGCATCCTACGTTGCAATCTATTTTAAGGAAATTGTGCACCTGCACGACATTCCAAGGAGCATGGTGCCTAATAGGGGCACCAATTTCGTAAGCCACTTTTGGCTCACCTTGTAAAGAAACCTTGGTACTCATCTTAAGTTTAGCACAACTTGCCACCTCCAAGCGGACTGCCAAATTGAAGTGACCAATAGAATCTTGGTCACCTTGCTTTCGGTTCTAGTCAAAAAAAGCACCAAAGGATAGGATGAATTTCTTTCTCATACAGAATGCACCTTAAACCGAGCACCAAGCAAGACTATCAACCTTTCTCCTTTCCAAATGGTGTATGGATGTATCTGTTAGACTCTATTGGACCTTGTCCCAATTCGAAATCCAATTAAGTTTAGTTAAGAGGCCGAGAAGAGAGCTAGGGAGATTCAAGGCCTTCATGATAAGATTAGCGAAAGCATTTAGAGATCTAATGACCAAGCTAAAGTATCACACCAACAAGCATAGGCAAGAGGCTCATTTTTAACCTAAAGACTTAGTATGGATCCCTTTGAGGAAGGAAAGGTTTCTAAGCAAGTGCAAGTACAAGCTCATGCTAAGGTCGGATGGCCCCTTTGAAATCCTTTACCAGATAGGTCCCAATGCATGAGTGGACCACCCTAGTGAATATCGGGTATTTGCCACCTTTAATGTGGCTGACCTTAGCCTTTACTATGATGAGAATGATGAATATTTGAGTTTGAGGTCAAACTCCAATCATGCCGGGGGGCATGATAGGGACCATCCTTTGCAGCCTCTTGAAGCTCATTCACCAAGCCCACAAGAGGCAACAAGCATCAAGGAGATAAAGGAAGTCCATGCCTTGGTTAAAAAAAACCCTAGACCAGCTCCATAACATTCTGCCCAGTTCATCTGAAAATTGACCCAATTTTGTATATCTTTTGAGGCCACCTACTAAAGGTATTGCAAATGACCTTAACCATTATCCTTAAGTTTAAAAAGTTTTCTATCAAATAAAACAAGTTTGAAAACGTTTGGACATCAACTGATTAGTCAACCCATAATATCTTTCTAATAGTGTGGTTCTTGCGATAATCCACTGCAGGCCAGGATGTGAGGGAATTAAGTTGATCAAATTAAGTCCATCTTCTACAAAACATTAAGGCAAGAAAGAAGATATAAACATTTATCAAGAAACATGCCCAAAGTTCACCCAAAGCACCCTTTGAGCTGCCTTTACCCAGCTAAAAGTACAAAGAAATGCCTTTTTACCAAGTTACATGCTAGCTGTGAGAAAGGGTCTTGTTATTGGATTTTTCACTTGTATAACATGCTGATTTTGAACTTTATTGATGTAATAGGATGACTTCTAACCTTGACACCTCATTTAGATGAATCATTAGTCCTAAAGACGTGAACAAGTTAGATAAGATTAGCTAGTTTGTACTTAAGGAGGTTGATTTGATTTCCCCTCTTCCCTAAGTTTGCCTCTCAGTCTATGGCTGAATTTTGGGGTTCGAATGGCTATTTGGACTACCATAAAGCCAGCTCCAAAGTTCATTTGTAGGGTAGATTTGAATGAATGAGCTTTGAGTTTGAAAACTCTCTCTCTCTCTCTTAAATCCTAGTGTTATATCTTGAGCTTTGCAACTTAAGTGGGTCTCTAGGTCTCTTTATCTCGTTTTAGGGGTGATTTCCTCATACCAAATGATCCAAGGAGATAGCCCAAGTGTGAACAAGGGTGGCTCTTTGGATTATCTCTTGTTTTCTTAGTTGTTTATCTCTACTTGTGTGAGTTTATTTATAGTGTACCCATCTAAAAGTATGCTACCCTATTCAATCCCCTTTGTTTCCTAGCAGTTTGAGTGTTTGTGAGGCTTAAATACATCAGTAAGAATTTACAAGAAGTTGCAAGAAGTTGTAATCTTTAAGCTAAATCTTCCCAGATGCACAAAAGAACAAGGCATATACGTATATGCTCTTCTTAGTGACAGTGAGTTCCCCCATCCCTATATGTGAAGGATGATTAGGTCAAATTTATACAATAACTCCAATAATGGTTTTAGAAACTTTGCTAGTTTAACTTGGGAAAGGCGTTTAAATGATTAGAAATTCTAAACCCTTCGATAAATTCTTGAAGCAAAACCGCCTTTGATGAATTCTGGAGGAAAAATCGATAAAATTTAAATCTTATCAGAGAAAAACGTTATATGGCTCAAGCCTTCCTAATAACATTCAAGTCTATGCCTACGTTTAGAATAATGGACAGTTAATACCTTGGTGAGTGAATAAATAGTTCAAAAGTTTGTAAAAACCAATAGTTTAGCATCCTGAGATTTTAAATGGCGAATAATCGAGTTATTTTTTAAATAGACATTCTAAAAAGTAGGTATTTTCCTTTAATATTATTGATGCGTTGGCGTATCTTTTAATGAGGATCATCATTATTAGTTTTTAATATTATATGTATGGCATGAAAGTTCCTAGAGTATATTAAAGTATGCAAAATGTATATATAAAAATCTCATGTTAGAATGGTCAAAAATAATTTCTGAATGCCAAAAAAATGTATGGAATTTTTTTTGGAAAAAAAAACTGAATCATTCACTTAAGATTCTAGGCTATCAAATCACTCGTTGATTATGTGTGGCCGTAATAAAGTGTTAGTGTCAGTTACTCACATTTTATTATGGGTTTGATAACCATTGCCCTTATTTAGACACCTAGTTTGGGCTACTGAATTTATGTTCTTAATTTTGTGGCATGGATATTGGTAGGAATTAATTGAAACTTTAGCACGGGCTCATGAACGCACACCTCTTGCCAATTTAATTTGATGGAGAGATAAACAAGTGGCTTTTTCTATTGTGCAAGCAAGATTAGTTGAATTAGCCAACTTCTTTTTATGTCATGTACTCACATATGCAACTTTACTGATTGCTTCTGTGTCAGCAAAATTTGGTTAATTTTTGTGTTACATCTGCGACAAGCTCATTTCTTTCGATGCTGAAGGGAAATCCCTTTCTTATACACTTTTTCATTCAGGATCTCACTTGTATCATTGAGACCGAATAGAAATTGAACCATTATGCCAAAGAAAAGTTTAATTCAGAGGGAGAAGAAGAGGTAAAAATTATAACAAATAAATCATTTGACTTATCAATGCTAAAAAAATGAAATAAGTAAGGTTGCGTAGTAAATACAGTTTAATCATTTTCTTTCATCTGAGAAAAAGAAACGTAATAATGATGTAGATTCTTCAACTAACAAAGTGAATCTTTTGTAATTTACTCACATTTTCCTCTCTCCTTCGTCTTCTCACACTCATCATCATCCACCACCCCCTTCAAATTTTGCATTTCTTTACCATCTCATGCTTTTGTCTCTCTCTAATTGCCTCCCCTCATAACTACAAAGATGAACTTTTAGCCTCGACTTAAAATCCTCGCTAATTAAAGTCATGTTTGTCCTCTAGCTACACAGCTCTACCCACACCACTCTCACCAAGGGATTTAAAATGCGAATTTGGTCACATGTACAGTTACGGTCGCAATAACACAACTACACAAGAGTGTTGAGATACGCTGATCGTTGACTGAATCGCGTCCATCCCTATGCGAAAAGGTTCACATAGTTGTTTTTTTCATTCGTATTTGTTATTTAATACCATAATTTACTAAGTAATATTATTTTGAGCATATTTCTTATTTTACTGTATTACAATTGGCCAATTTTCATAGTAGTTCAAACAAAATAATATACAGAAGCTTTGATAAAAATTGTAAGGTTATAAAATAGTACAAACTATACAACATTAAAATAATTTATTTAGACCAAGTAAAGGAGTGGACAAAAGATAAAACATAGTAGCAACCATGCTTTATTTTATATAATCGAAGCCCAAAACTCCACAACTAAAGTAAAAATAATCACCACCAGAACGAACAGCGAGGACGATCTTGATAGTTGTTATCCTCTATTTGATCTTCCATATAGCCTGTATCTGCCTCTTGTTCATGGAAGAAGTATAATGAAGTTACATCCATCAAGATTGACCACTTGAACACGAATCTCTGCTATAAACTATGGCATGATAGAACTAATGGTCCTTGTAATTAATAGTATCGTGGTTAAAAACCTAATAATGGTTTTGATTTTAAGTACTTGGATTAGACTCACTAAGATGTTGTTCACTACCAAGATAAGATGGGTAAGATAGGTTAGATGATGTATGTCAATCTGCATCTATTTGTTTGTATCTATGATTGTACAGGCCTCCATCATAATCATTAGAACCACATGCCTAATTATAGTAATCAGACCCCATATGACTTGAAGGCATTTGTTGTTCATCTGTATACTTATATGTGCCTTGGTTTTAATAATTAGGTGGCACTTTGTTTGCTTTATCCTTGGCCTTTTTGAGGTGATGTCAAGTACATGCAACTGTCTCTTCTTCATACTCTTGACCTCTTACACCATTGTGATAAGGAATTGTACCATTAATGTCTCTTGAAGATGGTCTAGAGGATTGAGAAGTACTAACATCATTGGCACCTTCTATTACCTCTATTCTTTCCATCTCTAGATTCCTCTTCATCTTGACTTTTATCAAGACTACTTAGAAGACTTAAATCACCTCTAGACCCACTACTGTGGGTTCCTTTACATTATTGATCTACATTATAACAAAATGGAGTGGAGACACATAATTACCGATCTCATCATCCTCAATGTTGATAATGTCATCCTCTTGTTCTCCATTCACATTCAACTAGTACAAGTCATCACCTTCAAAGACTGGTTGCTCCTTTTACAACAACCAAATATTTATTGGATCGTTGTCACCAAAGATATTATACAGATTAATAGAAGTGAAAGAATAGGTGAGTTACTCTTGACTCCTTTAACCTATACTTCTCATTTTCAACTTCTGTTTATAATAGAGGTAGACAATTAGATAGACCTTTTTCTAAGTCAATCTATTTTATGTCTTGGTATGCGGTTGACTAAACATGCTCTAATTTTTCTCACAATGAGATGTTGAAGTAGTTTGGCTTAGGATTCAAACTACAATGCGTTGGAGTTTAGGTGCACAATTACAATGATTTATCCACCATTGAGTTGCATTACTGATGTATCCGTTAAGGGTTAAGCTTAAACTCAATTCACAAGTGTAAGTTAGACCATGAAAGATTACAATCAAGGACAAACTCAAAATCACTTTAGAAAGAAAACAAGCGAATTCGAAGAGAAAAGTGAAGGATATGAAGTTAACTCACCCAAATGAATCCACACCTAGAGACTCAAGAGCTGGACTTAAGGGGATTAATGGATATAGATATCACTACCACCAAACTTCCCAAGGGTTCATCCAAACTAGGCTCTTTAGATATAGCAAAAGCAACACTAAGAAGTTTGATTTAGACCTAAGAGATCACCACTCTAAGGAACCAGCTTAGAGATACAGCACTTCTGAATTTAACACAAGAGAATCACCTTTACAAGAGAGTTTTTTAAACTTTTCCTTAAAATTCATCAACTTATGCTTACAAAATGAGCCTTCAAGGCCTTTTTAAAAAGTTCACAGGTCTGCCTAGTGAGATTAGGAGGTTTGTCAATGCTTAGGAAACCTCCTAATCAAGTGTAAAACAAGCCTAACCAAAACTAAAAACTATTAAGTACAAAAGAAGCTTAATTAAGCTAATTATAAACTTTCTAGATAAACCAAAGATTAAAGTCTTCACTCATTACAAAGCAACAAATTAAGCAAGAAAGCAACTAGCTAAGTGTGAGAAAAGAAGAAAAGCTGCTGGTTCCTTTATGCTTAATGGCTTGCCAATGAGAACATTTCTGCCTTTTCTTCCTTGTTTCTCAATGGTTCTTCAATTGGTCGCTCCATTATTATGTCAAAGACTCGTTTAACAACCTAATCATGCTACTAGGACCAGATTGGATGGCTAGAAAGGCATCAACCACCAATGCACCAATTAGGTGCAACCAGGCAGAAACAGGCAGATTGCAAGCCTTGTTTGGACACCACATATCCCATGAAAAATGTGGGCATGATTTGGATTTCCATATGTGGTCAGAAAACCTTCAATGTCTCCTAATTCCTCCAAGTAGAATCACACATTTATGACTTTATTTGATGGTCCAGATGCTCAAAAAACTCAGACTGATCAAAACCATGTTCTAGCATACACTGTTTGCAAAAATGACCTAGTTCTCCTATTTTCACATGACTTAACCCAAATATTTTTCCATGCAATAAGAGAAAGATCTTAAGGAACCAAAATGTCAAAAAATATCAAATGTAAACGTCAAGGAGGCCTAAGTAAATAAGCATTCAAAACTGGGTACATTCTAGTTTAACCGAGCAGTCTGGACAGTTTAGATTTAATGGCTGATTTGGCTGAGCAAATGAAGTCTAATGCCTTGGAACTTGCTTTATTGGAAAGATGACTTCCTAAACTTTAAACTTATGGTAGCATATTGAACTTAAATCTCATGGAAGTTGAATTAACAAAGGATACAAAATTGGCTTGTATTTTGATTTGAACCTGAAACCTACTATTTGTATTCCTCAGCAAAGTAAAGGCCTTTTCATGGACTTTGGCTGCTGAATGTGATTTATCTAAGCTTATTTGAATGCCTTAAATATATATCCTTGAGGGATCTCCATCATCCTCCTTTGTTGAAGACAATTCGCCCTCAAATTCGCTAGATAATCACGGTCCGAGTGGGAACTTAACTCTACTAGGCTAAAATATAACTAACCACCCAAATAAGTCCTTTCGGTCTTGGAAGCTATTTCCCTTAGGTTAGCCTTGGAAAACACTTTAAATCTTATAGTTCACTAAGAAAAAGTTGGTTAAAATGTTTATGGAGTGGGGTGGCTACTGGATGATTTGGAGGCGGACCTTCGAACTCATCTTGAACAATAAGCAATGGTTCACTATGAGTAAGAAAAAGGTTTAAATGCTCATGGTTCTATGGTCGTTTGTTTTCATGGACTTCAAAGGGAGATAAAGGTATTGAGGTGAGCTCTACTTCTCGATCTAGGATCAACAAAAATACCTTATCCTGACCTATACACATAGAGTAGAAGATGTTCTTTCCTTGTTCATCTTCATTTTCTCGAAAACCACTTGAAACTCTCTCGAAAGGAAGCATTTCCCCCTCTTCATCTCTCTCCTTAACTTTTTCTTGGTTCTCCTCTTGATCTTTAATCAAATAAGCCTTCTTTTCTTCCTCATTCTCTTCCTCCTTTGCTACTTCCCATTCAATCAAGGAAATGATTTCCCTATTGGGATAGTCTGAGGCTATGTGACCAAGGCTTTGGCACTTAAAATACCTCTTAAGGTTTAAAGGGCCAGTGTTAGGTCTAGTTTGAGGGGTTAGGCTTTTTTAGGAAGCTTGGTTTTTATTGTGGGGTGGAAGGGGCTAAAAGTGTGGGTTTAGGGGTGGAAATGAGCTCCCCTTGTTAAAAACAATGTCCATACATAAGGACTTTGAGTCATTCTTTTGAGGAAGCAGAGAAACATTTTTGAGCACGTAGGCGGGTAGGCAAAAAGAACCCATCAGCTTGCTTCTCATCTTCTTCAAAGTTCTCACCTTCTCTTTTCTTTTCTTTCTATTTTTAATCTTGTAATTCTGCCACCATTGAAGTGCACAACCTCTTAATGTTGAAATAACCACTTCTAAATTCTCTTGGTCGTTAAGGTTACAACAAGCAAAGACTCGTTCCACCTTAGAAATCCAGCATGTAAATGCTTCCTTTTTGCCATGAAATCATGGGATTTCAAGGCTGGCAAACTCAAAATCAATTTAGGCTAGCTCTTTCATCAAGCTCCTAGATGAAGGCATCATGGACAAATTCTAAGGGTTCTTCGTTGGACAAATTCTAAGGGTTCTTCGTAGATTGATTTTGTGTTTGGGGTACTAGGTTGTGTTTGGAATGAGGCGTGTGGGGTTGGATTCAAGGCCAAGACGATACTTAGCTCTGATATCAAAACTGATGTATCTCTCAAGGGTCAAGCTTAAACTCAATTCAAAAGTGTAAGACAAACCATGAAAGATTACAATCAAGGACAAACTCAAACTCACTTCAAAAAGAAAACAAGTGAATCCGAAGATAAAAGTGAAAGATATGAACTTAACTCATCCAAACGAATCCACACTTGGATAGTCAAGAGCTAGACTTAAGGGGATTGATAGATACAGATATCACAACCACCAAACACCTCAAGGGTTTATCCAAGCCAGGCTCCATAGATATAGCAAAAGGACCACTAAGAAGTTTGATTTGGACCTAAGAGATCACTGCTCTAAAGAACCAACTTAAAGATATAACACTTAGGAATTTAACACAAGAGAATCCGCCCTTGCAAGAGAATTTTCACTCAAGCTTTTCTTTAAAATTCATCAAGTTATGCTTACAAAATGACGCTTTAAGGCCTTTTAAAAATGTTCACAAGGTTGCCTAGTGGGATTAGGAGGTTTCTTTATGCTTAGCAAACCTCTTAATCAAGTTTAAAACAAGCCTAACTAAAATTGAAAACTAATTAAGTTCAAAACAAGCTTAATTAAACTAATTACAAACTTTGAGTGTAGCTAGAGCAAAGATTAAAGTCTTAACTTGTTACTAAGCAACCAATTAAGCAAGAAAGTAGCTAGCTACGTGTGAGAGAAAAGAAGAAAAGCTGCTGGTTCTTTTATGCTTTATGGCTAGCCAATGAGAGCACTTCAGCCTTTTCTTCCTTGTTTCTTAATGGTTGCTCTATTATTGTGTCCAAGACTCCTTTAATAGCCTAATAATGCTGCCAGGACCAGATTGGACGGCTGGAAAGACATCAACCACCAAATGCACCAATTAGGTGTAACCGGCAGAAACAGGCAAATTGCAAGCCGTATTTGGATGCCATATATCCTATGAAAAACGTGGGTATAATTGAGATTGCTATATATGGTTTGAAAACTTCTCCTAACTCGTCCAAGTGGAATCACACATTTATGACTTTATTTGACGGCCCAGACCCTCAAAAAGCTCAGACTGGTCAAAACGAGGTTCCAGCCTGCACTGTTTATAAAAATGACCTGGTTCTCCTATATTTACATGCCTTAACCCAAATCTTTTTATATTCTCTAAAACATAAGATCATAAGAAACCAGAATATCAAAAAAACCAAAGTTAAACCTCAAGGAGGCCTAAGTATTTATTTAAGCACTCAAACCGCGTACATTCTTGTTCAACTGGGCAGTCCGGACAGTTCAGATTGAATGGTTGAATTAGGTGGGCAACTGAAGTCCTAATGACTTGGAACTTGCTTTATTGGAAAGCTAACTTACTGAATTCAAACTCATGGAAAAATATTGAGCTGAAATCCCATGGAAGTCAAAGTAATAAAGGACACAAAATCAGGCTTGTATTCTAATTTGAACTCGAAACCTACTGTTTCTATTCCTTAGCAAAATAAAGGCCTTTTCTTAGACTTTGGCCATTGAATGTGATTTATGTAAGCTTATTTGAATAACTTCAACATATTCCTTGAGGGACCTCCATCAATTATATAAATTATAAAAATAAGTAAAATATTTCAAGTCTCTCATATGCACTATAACTAAAAGTGTGTTTGAGTATGTAATTACTTGCCATTGTTTTCTTCTCTACACTTTGAGATAAAGGTGTTCCAAAAGTACCTTGTCATTGAGTATATAAGAAAGCTGTATACCTATATTCATGCTACTGACCTGAACCTATCGCACAAACCATATTAGAGTTTTCAATATGTTTTTTCCTTGACCTTACCTGAGTCATTGATGTTAATTGTGTTGCTAAATTTGGCTCCAACCTTATTATCACTCTTTGTACTCCGGCCATCATCATTACATCATTCCCTTATTGATTTTCTCGATACATGCAGTAAGGATTGAAATAATACCCTTCAAAAATGGCTATCACATTGACAAAGTTTATAAACAATCCATATGCAATATAATAATTAGTTAATTACTAATAAACAACAATTCAAATTAAAAAATAAAGACAATTTAGTTTGGCCTGCAGTATGGAGATCAAAGTGCAACTAGAGATTCCATCTCTTATCAATAATTTCCCAATACCTTTGATAGTATCTATAATTGTCCTTGATAGCAAGCTTAGCCCTACCCATTGCCTCACATATATAGGCCGTCATAGGCTTATCATATCCATCAACAAGTCACAAAACCCTTACAAAGGGGTTCATGAACTTTGAGAATGGTTTCGGTATTTTTCAAAAATTTCAAGACTTCAGGCGTGGATGATAGAATAAGTCCACCCACTTCTTTGGCATTTGCATTTTTCGCCTTTCCCTACCTAGAGTTCTACTACCCATATGATTCCCATATGTCTCTTAGAGTAGTTTTATGTTTAGTTGCACTTTCTAGAGACAAAAAGTTAGTGAAAAACTATGTTATGCCAGCTCTAATTATATCTCGACTGTTGGTGAGCTTGTTCATATAATTCATAGCCCAATCGTATTTTTGTATATGATGTAGATGAATATCTTCCTTGCTATCTCTATAACTTTACCTATGTTTGTCTTGCCAACTAGGTCATCCAAAATAAATTCCAAGGGACGTGCTACACATGGCATCCAGTGCAAGGTGGGATACTCATCCACTAATCTTGGCCTTGCGGCCTTCATTGCGGATGCATTGTTCGTCAATATTTGCACTACTTTCTTTGGACCAACCTCTTCAACTACTTTCTTCATCAACTTTAAGGAGTAATCAACATCCTTGCACGTTACATGTGATGTATCAACTGATTGGCGATAAACAGTAATGCCATTTGAGTATATTAGAAAATTAATAATTTTATATTTGGCTATACTCGAGCAACCATCACACATAATAGTGACACCCCTTTCCTGTTACATACTGGAAAATCTTGATATTCATTGCCTTATCTCCTGGCAGGCCTCCGGTAGATATATTTCTTCAAGTTCATAAGAACTCAGAGCTCAAATATCCCAACCAGCTTCCCAAATTGTGTCAAGGAGTTGATTGGTATGTTGATGAACAACTGCGAATGGTTGGTTGTTATCAATCACCAATTTCCAAATGCCTTCATTAACTTCTTTGCAGTTTTCATCCAACTAGAATTCACTATTGCTTGTTTGGTTCTAGTTTGATCCTTTTCAAGATCAATTTCCATGGCCTTACGTGTAATGCTAATGCCCATTTTCCACTGGAACTACCTGTTAATATTGATGGAGTTGGTGCTGTAGCAGACTTTGGTATCTACCAAATGCTAGTTGATCATCATTGTCATAATCAACAATAATTTGGTTAATTGATCTTGCGATTTAGTTGATACCAAAGTCTGCTATAACACCACCTGTCTTGCGTGCTAAGTGTTAAGTGTGATTTGAAATGGGCACGCTTTAAGCATCATGATAATAAAAGATGGTATATAGTTGATCGACTACTATGTCCCGACATTTTTATTAGACCTATATAAAAACAATAATTGATCTAATAAGACATGTGGTTTTAAGTATAATGATTTGTTATAAAATTATGAAGTTGGAGTTCTTTTAATTATTTTTTTACATAATTAACATAAAATAATATAAAATTGCATGATAAAGATAAAAACAACATGATCATAAATAACAAAAAAATAACATAATTAATAAACAAATCTGATAGCAATAACATATTTAACATAAATAACATAAAATTGTCATAAATGTAGCTTAAAAATTACATAATTAACAGAAAATAACATAAAAATAACATAATTAACATAAAATATGATAAAGACAACATATTTAAGATAAATAACATCAAATTACCATGAATATAACTTAAAAATAACATAACTAACATAAAAATAACATAAAAAATAACGTATTTAACATAGAAATAGCATGATCATAAATAACATAAATAACATAAAAATAATATAATTAACATAAAATGTGATAACAATATGTAATAATATTAAATTACCATAAATATAACTTGAGAGAAACATAATTAATATAAATAACACAAAAGAGAATTAATGTAACTAAAAAAAACCGTAATTAATGTAAATATAACCTAACAAGCTAAGCTTCCCGCCAAATTTTGTACAGCCTGCCATTTCCCTATTTTTAAAAAAGAAAATATTTTGAACTAAAAAAATTATGTTAAAACAGCCCAGGACTCCAAATTCTTCGTTGGACTAAAGTGAATTAAAATTAAAACCCTAATCAAGTGCTTCGCCTCCTCCTCCACCTATCCCACTTCGACTCCTTCACCTCCCCCTAGTCCCACTCTAGGCACACCTTGGCCTCCCCACTTCTTCATCCACTTCTCATCCACTCTGGTGCCCCCTAACCTGAACTTGACATCTCCGACTTTCCTCCTCTACCTAATCGCCCCTGCCCCAGCTCTAAGCCTGAGTCCTGAGTCCCGACTGCCTTCATCACCATGGGGCCACCCAAAACTGCTACCTCCATCCTTCAAAGTCGTGCCAAGTTACTACGGTTCCTGTATCTGAACACCTGAATCGTGCGTTGAAAATTTTTGGGTGCTGCATAAAATTAAAAACACGGTTCAATAAGATTTGTCTTTCTAAGTGTTTACCAAACTCAGTTGATTGATGATTCACACCATTAATTTTTTTTTACCTATAAAATTTGCATTTTCCCTCTATTTTTCTTCCCAAATGTGTTGCATTTGTAGCATACATATGTTGAATTTATAGTGGGCCATATGTTGTAGTAGTCTACCGTTTTTACTGCTGATGGTAGTTAGTCTTGCGAATTTATCGTAAGAATATTTTCTACCTCTGAGTACATTTTCTAGATTTTGTAGTGTTTCAACGTGATAAATCTAAGTCAAGTGTTTTTTTTTGTCGATTTTTGACACCTTTTCTTTACATGTATCATGACTGTATTTTTTTGAATTTGAACCCGAGTCATTCATCTGTGTTGTGTTATTTCACGGATATCATGATCTTTTGTTGATGAAACGGAATTCACTCTGATTTCTCGATTTTTTTTGTTTGCTGAAGTAGAATTTTGAGTCAACAAGGCTTTTCCAGGACAAAATAATCAAATTATAAATCCCTGCTCTCACCTGTGGCGTACTCCACTGAGTTGCACTTCCTTAGTTACCGGCTGCGATTGCAATAAGTCGCGTAAGAATTTAGGATTGCGAATCTTGTTCAGGCTTCTGGGATATGTTTTATTTTAAAGTTAATGCTTTCATTGGGTTTTGGGCTCACCTCGTTTAGGCAGCGAAGCTGGCTACAACTAGGATCCCTTTTCTTGTTGTTGGTGAAGCAGGCTGGTGGGCAGCTGCACTGGTGGATGTTTTTTGGGGGATTGGAGTTGGGTGGAAACTGAGAATTAATGGCTCCAGCAGTAGTTGCTCGATGGAGGGTTGATGGAATTCCTGGTGGTCAGCGGTGGATGAATTGTTAGTTGCTATGGCAAATTGATGCATGCTTAGGGAATGTAAGAATAGATTTTGTTAGTTTTGAAAGTCGTATAGTTAAAGGGTAAACTTGTAATTGTAAAATGTGTTTATTGCTGTTAAGTTATTAAATCCACTTAATCTCATGGTGAGATTTTACATTTATTACTTAAAAAAATCGATTTTATTATAGCAAAGGACAAATTTTCAATTTTCATAACCTGTCAAAAATGGAAAATCCGAACCTACCTCATCTTTAAACTTCTTTTTATTTTAATCAAAGCTGGTGCTAATCATTATGAGTTGATTATGCGATCAGTAAAGCTACTAATAAATCATTGAGTCACAGTAGTTTTAAGCACGACAGTTTCATATTCTCGAAAATCTAATTACTTGCTTTTGATGAAAATAAAACTAATGATATCATTAACTTTACTTTCCTTCTTTAAAGAAACATTAACTTTTTTCTTAATAAACTAAATAAATCATTTTTTTAACTATCATATTTCTGGAAATTAATGCTAACAAATCATGAAATAATTTATTACTGTGATATAAAAATTTATTTACCCTTACAGAATCTAGTAACAAAACTTCGAAGTCATATAAAATATCAATTTAATTAATAATTTATTGTAAACTACGTTTGTGACTAATGGGGTTACCATCTCCAAAAAGCTCCTTTATATCACATGGACCATAAGACACTAGTTCAATGAAAATCTCACCTACATCGGGAATAATTAGAAAAAAAATTATAAATTAATTAAAAAATGATATAAAGTATTCAAATTACAAAATTATTGCAAATAATTACTAGAAAACAGGAAAATCCATTGAATATTAAAATTTATTAAATTCATGAAAAATATGAAAAACTTATATTGTAAAATTTAAAATCACAAAATGTGTACAATTACCCCCTTTAATCCCTTCCCTCCACGCAAGAAATTGGGCCTACTGAGAAGACCACAAACCACCATGTTGTAGGCAAGAGAATGGGCTTCACGATTCTATAGAAACTTAAAAATGACATCTTATTTTTTAATTGCCCAATGACAAAAATTATACCCCAACTTATGTAATAGTCCAACCCTAAATTATATTTACTCCTTTCATTAATATATGTGATTAATTTCGTCGCATTTAAATCATCGTTTTCTTTGTTATTTCAAGTGGGAAAATCTAATGGGCCCTCACATTGCAATTCGGGTTTTTATTTTGTGAAATCATCGAGATTAGGTTTTGATATTTATGAATTAAGCGATTTAATTATCTTTATGACAATAATAAACATTTTGGAAAAAAAAAATTTTCGCAAACGTACTCGGTTTCAGTTCTTTCTCAAAATCCGAGCCCGTTTAGGGCCGTTTGCGATGCAACAAGACTTGATCTGTATTTGTTTAGCTAAACCCTCTTAATTAGGCCTTAATTTAAGTTTGATATTTTTGACATTTCTACTTTTAATTTCAGCCAAGTAAAAGCTAAATATAAAAGGTACAATTTTTATTTTTGATTCATTTCTAACCAAGCTTTCATGAGAGCTTATCTCTCTTCCCTCTTCTCCTTCTCTCTAGGTAGCTGCAGAATACCCCTTTCCGAGCCATCTTCCAGCCACCAAAAAGCCACCAAACAACCCCCACTCACCACCCCCAAACACCTCTTTCACTTCCATAGACATCAAGCATCATTTCTACCATTTTTCAAGCACAAAGTGAGTGTTCTTTTCACCCCTATGCTGATTTTTGCTTTTGATTCTTGATCTTATTGATTTTTGTTTCTTATTATCATTGTTTTAGTGATGGATTATGCTATTTTTGAGGTATTAAGAACCATCTTGTAGATGGATTACGGTGGAGATTAAGTTAGGGTTAGGGTTTCATCTTGTTCATGCAAGCTACTTGTTCAAGTGATATTTATTGCATGTTTTATCCTTGTTTTTGCTTATGTTTTAATATATTGAAGTTTTTTATGGTGTTTATGGTGTTTGGGAAAGATGGACATGAGTTCAAGTTGACCTAAATTTAGGGTTTTGTCCAACATGCGTGATTTGGACCAACTAATGCTAAATTTGAGGTGTGTGTATATATGTGACTAAAAAGGGAGTTTTATTTGATATGAATATGAAGAGGAATTATGTATGGTGTTTTTGTATGAGGTTGGGATGTACCAAAGTGTATTTACATACTCTTAAAAAGGAGTTTGAGTTGAGGATTGGTGAAAAAAATGAAGGAACACACTAAAGCAGTGCTGCTGGAATTTTCAGAAAAACAGGACACTCTTTGAAATGAAACTGGTCATGATCGGCCGATCCAAAAACTCTGATTTTTGGTGGGTAGATAGGTTAGTGTGTTAGCTTCAAAATAGCTCTTGAATCGTATCAATCGAGGTCTCTCGAGAAAGTTATGGTCATTTTACTCAACCTGTGCAAGATAGGTTTAAAACGGACATATTGGTGTTCTAACCCCATTTTAGGAACCCTAACATGGGAATTATGTTTTGTGTCCTTGGTGAAAGTTTTAGAGGCCTTCCTAAGCTGTTTATATTGGGATCTTACGTCTCATTTTGAGGTCGGGACTATAAGTTGTGGATTATTCTTCCCGTACCCTCGTTTCAACCCCTTATGCTCTAAACTTGCTACCTTGTCTTAAATCACATTTCTTTGGTTTATATCAATATCATTTTGGTTAATCATGAACTGTTCGGTAAAAGTTCTTCATAAGCCAGTTTTATTATCCGCTATAAAAACAAGATCGCTTCTGACCTCAATTCCTGTAATGAACTTTTGAGCATAATCAAGGCCTAAGCTTCCATTTTCTTCATTTTAGTGCATCTCATTCCTCTGTGAACTGACATTTAAAACTTCCAGGTACATTTATTTCCTGTATCTTTAGTAATCAGCATGCATTTATCAAAATCATAATATTTTGATAAGCACATCAATGAATCATTTTAATCAGTGTTTCATCACATAATTAGTGACCCCGTCAGTTATCAGTTACAGGGCATTGCCCTCAGTTACCCGCGCAGCTTTAGGCCAGGTCGCTCGGTCAACTTGGTAGGTGTACACCTATTCACAGATCGTAACAGTTACTAAGGGGTGCACTAACAGATAATAATTAGCAATACAGTTTTATATGCATCTCATTCCCTGTTTTCACTTAAAATGAATTGCAAGCGGGCCATAAATTACCTTCAAATGAACCTTTAACAGTACAGGGATGCATGTACTGAGCTTTGGTTCACAGTTCGAAATATTTTTATGTTTTGTTTTAGGAAAACGTTCAGTGCACTGCCCTGAGGCGGGCAGGGAGGCCGGACAGGATAAATGACATAGAACCATTCATGTGGTTGATGGTGTGGGAGAGCTAAGATGCTAGCTTGGCTTATTGTGATGTATTTTGAAGGCCTAATGTATGTTTAAGTTAAATTATATATTTTGATGTTGTATTTCTAAACTGAGTTATGTAAGTTGGTGTTATCTTTGGGA
>NCQV01046091.1:1243-12548 GCA_002740545.1 Lophocereus schottii
TAAACTATAATCCAAATCTAGAAACTTAGTAATATTTGAGATGAAAGCAAGAGGGAAAAAAAAATTGAAAAAAAAAAGTGAAGGAGTGGCGCGACATGATGGCTCCTATGGAGATCTAGGGCTCTAGTGGTGATCTAGGGCGCCAGCGATAGTGCGTGTTGGCTTGGTGGTTGTTGATGCAAGCGATGTAGCTAACGGCGATTGATGAGGAAGTCGTAGTATTAGCAGTGCTGTTTGAAATCGAAGTGTGAGAATGAAGATGAGGATTTTTAGGGCGCTAGTATAATGAGAAGAACGAGGGGTTGTTTGAGAGGGAAACTATCAGGCCCTTCTTCTCCCACCCATCAAATTTGCAAAATCAAGTTCCAGATCTAGAATCCCTATCTATAACTTGATCTTAGATGGAATTGCAAAATCCTATTCAATTTCAAATTCAAAATAGCAATGGAACATTCTGGCAGAAAATTATTTAAAAATTTTTTAAAATTTTTGACGAAAACTGGCTTTTTCGTTAAAGTGAATATTCCGTAGCAAAATTCTATTGAAACATTAATAAAAATAATAATTTTCGAACATGTTCCGTTGGAAAATCTAGCGCAACTTGTCTTTTTTTTGAAAAGGTTATATTCCATTAGAATTCCATCGAAAAGTTTGTTAGAATTTGTAAAATTTCAAAAGGCAGACAATTTTGTCAAAAGAGGTATTTTTGTCAGCTAATGGGACACTTTCCATTGGAAATTCAAGCGGTCATATTTTCCATTGGAAAAATTATTTTTTTTAAGTGGTGACTGTTAGTAGGTCATGTTATACAATTGTCTCTGGATACAATATATCAACCTATGAATTTAGGAATACAGTAATGTATGATATATGATAATTAAAAAAAGTAAATAGGGCCTTAAATGGCTGCAATATGTGAAAACTTACAAACATAATTTGTAAAGATAGTAATAATGGTGCTTATATTATAAATATACAAATAATAATATTAATATACCTTCAGTGATTGATCATTTTTGTTAAGTAGAGACCTTTGACAATTCTTTTGTGACCTTTTAATTGAGTATTTGGATTCAATGAAACCTCATGGGTCGTATTATGTTGTCAATGAAATATTTTTATTTCTTATTATTTTTTGACTTATGAATTTCAAGTTAAATCTTTCATTACCTTAGTCATGACCATATACGTAAACATCCACCTCTTTGCCTTTTGTAATCTTCCTCCTTTGTAATGCTAAGAGATTATGTACCGTATGAGTCCCCTGCCTTTAGTTTGACACATTCCTCCCATAAAAGTTCACGTATCGCACAATTTTGGGTTTAATCTCATAATTCTCATGACAATTCCTACAAATATGATCTTGCAATTTTATTTTGCTCTTTTCCTTTAGTTTACCTCACCCAACGTGCACTATTACCAGGTATGTGTGCCCTTTTGCTCTACAAGCAAATGTGGAACAAACTTAATTCACTCGATTGATCTCTGCGTAATAAACTTTCATACTTCTATTATAATTTTCTTACTTAATTTCTCGTACTCCAAATAAGGTGACTAAATCTAATTAGGTCTCATACTTTAATGATGCATAATTTGGTCGCGTACACCTTTTTTTAACAACACTTTTATGACAATCCTCTATCCCTGAGCTAGGGACTCAAATTGTCTTTATGATTTCCTGGCAAGATTTATCAAATTCAAAACAATCAATTATAAGATAATGATTTGCAATATAGGTGTAACGCCCTCAATCCCGAATAGCGATGGCAATAGGGCGGATCAGGGAGGAGGGGTGTATCCCTCGTCCCCATCCCCGCTGGGCAGCCCCGTCCCCGTCCCCGCCTCATTCCCCGCTGTGGGGGAAAAGCCTTTCCCCATTCCTGTCCCAGTCGGGGCCCCAATCCCCAACGGGGAATACCCACTGACTTTGCAACCAATTATAGTACATAGTCTAATATGCAAATTTCAAAGCCCAATCCAATTTAAATATAACACCACATTCAAAAATCCATCAAAAGTCTAATATCCAAACCACAAATCAAGATTCCAACACAAATATTACAAGTTTACAACCACCAAGGCAACAAGTTCAATAAAACTCTTAATCAAGTCCAAAATGAATTACAATACCAAAGTCAAATAATGTCTTAACATAGAAGAAGAGGATAGTATTAGTAGCATTCCTGTAGGCAACAGTAGTCCAATCTTGAAGCAAGCACCCTGTCATTACAAGGAAGAACCACTAAAACAAAATTTACAAGGATCAAACAACACATACTTTGATTTTTCTTCATTTTTTTGGGAGAAGATCTCAACATAATTAATTCTAGAAGCAAATAAACATGGAAAAAAAGGAGGTGTAACATTCGGTAATTTACCTAAGCATTTAGGCAACTTTGGATTATCATCATTCTCAACATCGGCATCATCATCAAAAGAAATACGATGATAAGATGCAACTTCTTCCCCATCTAACAAAAAAATATAAATAAACAATAAACAAATTATCATAAATGATGGAAAATGAATATTAATATGCTAAGAATATTAAAAAAAGAAGAAAAGTATACTTTTTGACTCCATTGAAGACCAAAGCCAATCTCTGGCACACATCAAAGCTTCTAATGTC
Source organism: Lophocereus schottii (assembly GCA_002740545.1). Lineage (NCBI taxonomy): Eukaryota > Viridiplantae > Streptophyta > Magnoliopsida > Caryophyllales > Cactaceae > Lophocereus > Lophocereus schottii. The sequence goes on from NCQV01046091.1 coordinate 3,873, forward strand.
CTCGGATGGAAGCGATTACGATGCGGACTTACAAACCTCCCTCCAGTACTAAATGTAGACTTAGATGCGACCGTGGAAACTGGTATGGCATACATGTCTCTAGTAATCCTAGATAATATAGGGCACCTCGACTCACATCCCTTCCAATAAGCCAATATATCAAAGGTGTCCGAAGGTGGGATCACATCCTCTTCTAAATATAAATCCAACTCAGATTTTTGTGGTGCAGGAGGATCCCTCTTGATCTTTTTTGGATATATATCTTCTATACTTCTCTTTTTACTACATCTACTACCTTAAGAAGTGAGAATAGATACACGTGTGGAATCACTAGAGACACTAGGAATTGGACCATGATCTTCACTTCCTTGCTTAAATTTTTGTTGAATTAATGAAATAAAGGATAACAAGTATCCTTAACCGAACCCACCTTGTCCAACACATCAAAAGCATAAATTGTAGTATAACAACACTCTAACATATTCAACTTATATATAGGATCCAAAACACATACAACTCCCATAATGCCATTGATTACATCATAATATTTCTCCCATTTGTCAAGCATCTTTTTTGCCATGGTTTTGATAATCAAATTCGGATCAAAAAGCCAATCATCCAAAACAAGCCGAATATCAAACACTTTCGAAAAATAGACATTTGCAGTGGGGTACTTAGTGCCCGAGAACACTTTAGTCACATCAAAGAAAGTCTCCAACTTCTCATAAATATCTCTAGCTTTATTCCACTCTTCATCGCTATGCAAACATTTATAGTTACTTTCCCTTTTTGCCAACTTTGAAAAAACTCCTCTATACAATAAAGCTGTTTGAAGCATCAAGTAAGTTGAATTACATCTTGTCCTACAATCAAGTTTTAACTTTTTGGAATAAACCATACTTAAGCTATCACAAGCTTGTTTGAAAGTTTCTTCTCCTTTACGTATTGCTCTCCAATGTGCTACACTATCACGAATCTTTTCAATTGAGCCCTCAATGATTCCCAATCCATCCTTAACAATCAAGTTAAGTATATGTGCACAACAATGCATATGGAAAAACTTAGCCATCAAAGGAAGTGCCCTTTGATCCAACCTGTCTTTAAGGATCCTAATTAAAGCATCATTGGAAGAACAATTATCAACCGTGATACAGGATAATTTCTATTAAGGTTCCATTCTGAAAAACACTTCAACAGCTCTTTAGCAATAGCCTCCGCGGTGTGAGGACATGGAACATATGAAAACCTAATAAAAAAAAAATGAAATGAGTTTCATTACTTTAAAAAAAAATCAAGCATAAGATCAATAACACATAAAACAATAATTAAAGAAACAAGCAATACCTCAAAATTCAACTTCGCAAGATCCATGTGTTATCAACCCAATGAGCGGTAATGGCTATAAAAGCCTGCTTTTGATTTTGAGAAGTCCACATATGCATAGTGATAGCCACCTTGCTACTAACAAGTCCCAACAACCTCATTGTTTTGGATTTTTCATATTCAAACACTTTAAGAGCATCACGATTGAGAGTGTTCCTCGATATCATCTGAAAAGAGGAGTTAAAAGCCTTTGAATACCTTCTAAATCCAACATATTCTGCAATATTTAGAGGGTATTAATGCATTATAACCATACTAGAAAGCTCTTTCCTCACCTCTTCTTCATCCCAAACATTATTCACAAGAAGAACTTTCCCTTTTTTTTCTCTGGAAGTCTCTACCTTCAATTGCTTTTGGGAAAACTCTTGAGCTATATCCCTATGTTTTCTCATAGGGAAAATGTCTTGATGATCTCTCAAATGTGTAGTTCCATTTCTAGATTCAACTCCAAGCGCTTTCTTACAATTTTTATAAATAGCTTTCTCTTTACCATCCCTAACTTCAAGACAATAATGTGCCCAAACTTCCGAGATGAATTTCCTTTTCTTTCCCAATTGTAATGTTGTTCCATCATCCCCCATCGCATTTGGAGTTCCACAAGAATCAACATTAGTTCCGGTGTTGGTGACATTAGAGTTGGCATTTAGAGTTGGATTTTCATTTCATATGTCTTTATTTGTGGAACAAGGTGATGGGTTAGGGGGACTAGATGGGTTGGGGCCACTAGCCATTAGTCTGTAAACAATTAACTTTTAGCAATTAGCACTCAGAAGATGCTCATTCATACATGTCAGAAAGCTAGTTTGCTCGAACTTCAATCGAACAAACACCATCACCCAGGCAAAGATATCACAAGAACAAGATGCACCAAAAAAGCAAACAACACTGAACTATGACCCTAATCAGTTACACTCACGTAAAATCACACATTTTTCAACCCCCCCAAAAAAATTTCAGAAATTGATGAATGCCCACAATTCTTACCCAATTATTACGGGATGGGTCATCCTCAATTTTCACAATTCATCAGCTAATCTCACTCTAATTTCATAATTCAAACAAACCCCAGGAGGGTAAGACAATATTGCATTTTATATGTCTTTATAAAACAAACAATATTTGTGCTCAAATTTTTTGGGTTTTAACGGCAGTACTTCAAAGTCTTCAACAAATGGTCAAATGGAAGGCTGATATTGCTGAGTTTATATCAATTATCAAACACAACCCCTCATAACTATCCAACAAACTAGGTCCCTTTTCTGCGTGTAAGAGAAACTATAAGAAAATTTTTAGAGAAAGAAATCTGAAAACTAAATGTTCCTGTGAAATTAGCCTTGAAAAGTTAACATCTTGGAAATACAAAGTACAAAATTTCAAGTGACTCATCCCTTGCATAACCCCATTTTGCCCTAACGCAATTCGTCGAAACATAAAGCCCAATAACAAATCCGGAGCATCTGCAATTTCAGAACAGAAATTTGCAATTTGAGAGACCTACGTGATAAGGTCGACCAATTATGCTTTACCATGAAGACATTAAATTGATGACTGAAGAAAACAAGCAGACATCCTAGGAGGCAGGGAATATGGAGACAAATCCCATTCTGTGTCAGGGATCCTTTTTTTTTTTTTTTTTACCATTTGGCAACAAACAAATCTTAGGAAAACCAAAAAAAAAAGATTTGTTAGATGTGTTACCGTCGAGGGCTGACCGACAACAGCAGTCTGGGCGAGAGGCAGAGGATAGAGGTGGTGGCGTTGACGGATAGTGGTGTGGCACTATAGGCCTGCGGCTGAGGCTGGTAACCGGACTGTGAGGCAAAATAGATGGTGGTGGCGTTGAGGGGCAAGGTGGTGGCATTGAGGGACTGCCAGGCGATTAGGCTAATGAGGCGAACAGATGGTGATGCTGTGGTGGCATTGAGGGCTAAAGTTAGGACTGAGGTGGTGCAGTCGTTTGAAGAATCAAAGAAGGTGAGGACTGAGGAGCCTGCAGTTGCTAGTTGTTTGAAGAATCAAAGGTGAGGATTGAGGTCTGAGGAAGCTTGAGGAAAGGTTGAAAACTTGAAATGAGGGGATTAGGGGATGTCAGATGTGGCATTGAATAAATTTCACTAATTAGTTTATATCTCTAGGGTTTTTACTGTTAAAACTACATAGATAACCCCACAAATTTTTTAAAAAAATTTTTAAATTGAGGTTATTTTCATAATTTTAATTGGACACTGGGACGGGGATTTTTCACCAACTGTATTATCGAGGACAGGGGCATAGTCAGGGATAAATCCCCAAACGAGGAAATGGGGACGGGGATGGGGCCGATGTATGGCCCTATCCCCGTCCCCATCCTCGTCCCCGTCCCCGCGTGGGGATTGATTTTTCGCCCCGCCCCCATCCCCATCCCTATTAGGGGAGGGGATTTTCCCCACTTTGGGGAGGGCCCCAATGGGGACGGGGACTCCCTACCTAACCGCCATCCCTACTCCTAAATGACTAATTATTCTAACTTAATTAGTTATTTGTTTATGGTTACAGTGGAAGTCTTTCGGCTGGAGACATTATCGCCGTTCCATAAAACTCGTGTCACAGGCCAATGAAGCGTAGGGTCCATAAGAGTCTACGTGTGCAAGCCAACACATCATGGAACTCTAACGGAGGATCTTGCATGTGGGCCACCATGACTGGATGCAGGGTGGAGATGTGGGTTCCTACTAAAGTTCCTGGTGCCATGTGAATAGTATATGGGTCTACAAGTGCTCCCGGATGATCCATCTAAACATGAAAGCAGAAAAAAAGAAGGATAAGCCACACTCACACATATATTTCCTAGAAAACACGATTTACCTATATGATTGTTCTAAGACCTCACATCCTAACCCTTGAGCATCTACTGCTTACAATGATTTGCTAACCTAACTCTAATACCACAATTGTAATGCCCCTAATCCCTAAGGCCTAATTATTCTAACTTAATTACTTATTTGTTTATGGTTGCAGTGATAGTGTTTTGGCTATAGGTATTTCCATCGTTTTATGATGGAATAAGGCTATTTGGAGCTGTCCCCAACACTATGTTACTCGCACAGTCACCAGATTACTAAGCTTTGGAAACATAATAGACATCTGGCAACTTGTTCAGTTTATAATACACATGATAATTTCGCGTACAAATATCAAAAACCAACCATCCCAATGTCCAAAAGAATTTGTAGTCAGCAAGTTCCCAGGGGTGCTAGCCTATGAATCACCATGAGCACTGGACTAGATAACAATCATCAAATGCAACTCTCACTCATTTCTTGCTACATTCTAACTTGTCAGGAGCAGAACTGTTCACTAAACTCTTATATAAAACATAAAATATAAATCATTCGAATAATGAGCCGCAGCTCAGCACGTACAGAGGTGGCCAAGCTTCTGCTTCAAATATGTAATTTTACGGTTATGTAAATTTGGGTAACTCTATTAATTTCCTGGTTTAATGACTTATTTAAAGTTCTGTCACTCTCCTTTTTAATCATCAACGTATTCCTTGTTAAGCAATTAACCTGATTCTTTTTCTTTTTGCTTATGCCCCTACTGTGAACAATGCTAATGCTTGTTTTATAAATGTTATACTAGTGAAATAATTTAACTCGTTTGGTTTTTTATTAATATGACGTTATCATCAGCCTTATTGGAATTATGATTTTAAGTTCCTTAATAACGTTGACCTCGCCTCGTTTGCTAGGACTAACACTGTTCTTGTTGCTATTATTATTATTATTATTATTATTATTATTATTATTATTATTATTATTATTATTATTATTATTATTATTATTATTATTATTATTAGTGTGGTTACTCTAAAAAGTTTATTAATATTAACGCCTTTGTTGCATTTGTTGGTGTAATAGTATCGTTAGTAGCATATTGTTAGAATTATAGTTACTTTCTTACTGAGATTCTTATTAATCCCTGAAGCTACATCACTCTTCTAGTCTCCCCCTCATAACCAAATTTTGCCAATCAGCATTTCATTATTTCCACATTAAGTCACTAACTCATATTAATCCAAAAGCAGCAAGATTACTCACTCAACACACTCACACCTTTATCATCCTAATTTTGTAACTTCTTTAAGTTTCACATCTAGCTCAAAACTTCAAAGAACCCAATGCCCTTTTATTGCCTTTTGTGATGGCCCAAACCTAAACTCACGTTAATTACCTCGCATTATATTAATCACAAGTTGACTGCCGCATTTTGATTTAGTACTTTATATATGTGTGTCTATTTATGTAACTCAGAAAGAAACGACAGAGTGGCTTTAAAATAAATTTCATGACACTCCCAAATAACCGATTCGAGTATTCATAAATACTCAAACACTAACTAAATGTTAGCCCAATTATTGAATAAGTAATTTTAAAAATTCAGAAATAGAAATAATAATATATATACGAATAAATATAGTAACAATGCCACAATAACAAAAAAAAGGTATATATATATGTGTGTGTGTGTGTGTACATGTATATGCATATATATATATAGTATATTTATATATATGTATGTCCATCACAAGTTAAGAAATTAGTCGCAAACATACATAGATAGATATCTCCATTGAGGGGAAAAAAAAAGGAGAGGTAGATGATTAGGATGAATTAAGAAGAATCTAGATAATTAAATTACTAATGAGATAAAATGGAGAAAAATAAATAAATAACAATAAAAACAAAACAAACTAAAAACCCCACTTAATTTTTTTCCCACAAAGAAGAAAACCCCAATCGAGAAAACCCCCATTCCCTGCCAAAATAGAGCATCCCCCTCCCTTGTCCGCCTATTCACCTATCTGTCGCCGACCCGGCCACCGGACACGCCCTGCTACCGACCGTCGACCTGTGGGATTACCGCCAACAACTGCGACACGACCATCTTCATCCCCATATCTTGCTCTATTTTGGTTAGAAAAGTGAAACCCTAACTTTTCATAAATTGGGTTTTTGGTTGTTTTAGGATTACATTTTTGTATTAAGTGATGTATTTAACTTTAGTAAGTGTCAATTTGTAATTTCCTTGAATTTTTGGATATTGAAAATGAATTTGGAATGCTTGGATGGTGAGGATGGATATGGTGTGCAAGGGTTTTTGAGCTTGGGTGTAAAGTCAAGCTTACTGATGTTGCCTCAATGGTGATTAGGTTGACTTTAATATGTGTTTGAAAGAAAATTTATAAGATATCCTTGTTTGGATGTATTTGTGATATTGCCATGAATATGGGGTTTTTAGGGTTTGTGATGTGCATAAAATTGCAAGCTTGATTGTGGTTGATTTAATGGTTTTAAATGAATTATAATGAATACTTGAATGAAATTAATGAGAAGTACATGTTGAATGTATGTATGTTGTGCCCATGAGATTTATGGATTAGGGTTTAGGTGCTTGGATAAAATCCAAGCTTAATTATGTATTTTGATAATCTTAGATGAGTTTTAATGGCAATCGAGTGGAAGTTAAAGGGTGTATGTACATGTATGATGTTGTCGCAACTAGACGGGAAGGGGAAGGTGTGATAGCCCCAATCCCTAATGCCTAGCTATTCTAACTTAATTACTTATTTGTTTATCGTTGCAGCGAAAGTCTTTTGTTTAGAGACATTACTGTCGTTCCATGATGAAACAAGGTTATCTGGAACTACATGCAACACTATGCTACTCGCACAGTTATCAGATTTACTAAACTTTGAAAACAGAACATACATCTAGCAAATTGTTCAGTTTATAATACACATGATAACTTAGTGTATAAATATCAAGCACCAGCCATCTAAATGTCCAAAAGAATGTGCAGTCAACAAGTTCCTAGGGAACTCATGCTTGGCAATCATAATAAGAGCATGTTTATAAAGAACATGGCACTCTATTACTTACCCATTTGACAAACTAATTCTGTAGTTCACCCAGTCTTTATCCTTTTCAGATTCAATTGCAATGCAGTTTGGGTGGATATAAATGAATGATTAGCACCCGAATTAAACAAATTATAAAATAATTTTGAATTTAAAAGAGAGTTTCAGTGATAACTATACCCTAAATTGTAGCTTCCTTTTTGCTCATTACGTAAGCTAGTCTTGCTGTTGCGGACTTAGAGGGTAGGGTTTCCTAGCATGACGGTGGTGCAGGCCTTGCAACTCCTTTTTCTACAGCCTTTTGTCTTCTAGGGCAAGTGACAATCAAATGATCGGGGCTTCCACACCACGTGCACTTGTTAGAACCTATATGACCCTCGACTGTAGTGTGGTTTGTCCGACCACACTTGGCGCAAGGTTCCGTTCAAGCCGCCAGACGCCTCTTAGCAGGGCCAGCAACAGGTTTCTTCTGAGCCACACTCTTGCTTGATGGGCCACGATCGTTCCATTTCCACTTCCTTATCTGATCTCCTGGGTTCAAAGCCCTTAATTCACCCTTCACTCGTTCCACCTTAGCAGCTCTTTCGTACAACTCCTGATAAGTTTGAATTGGTTGAACCGCTAATTGGTTCTGAATATAAAAAGCTAGACCTTCCTCAAACATTCTCTATTTCAACCTTGTAGATGCCAAGAAGTTCGGAGCAAATCTTGATGGCTCAGTGAACTTACTAGGATATTGCATCACCGTCATATTGCTACTCACCTTTAACTCCATGAATTCTTCCTCCTATCATTGAACCGTGATTAGATAAAACTTAACCCTAAGCTTCTTGAGGAATTTGGCCTAAGTAAGCTCAGGTCTTTGCAACTTATCTTTCACAGTGCTTCACTAGATATTTGTTTCACCAGCTAAATAAAAAGTCCATGCGTTCAATTTTTTTCTCTTCAGGTACTCCAACTACTACAAATATTTTCTCCATTCCCCTAATCTAACCATCAAGTTCTACAGGATCAAGGTTTCTGGCATAAAGTTTGTGGTTGTATCGGAATACCCTATCAGCTAGTTTATCATATTTTAGGGGGTTTTCTAGAGGTACCGGGGGTATAGTGGGAATCCTGTTCATAAACTCCACTAATCTGGGCCTTCAACATTAGTAGACACCTCTAAAACTACCATTGGACCTCTACTAGGGTTTTGGTGGGGGTTCTTGCTTACTTGATTGCCTGAACCCTGAGTCTCATCTTCATTGCTATCCAAATTGTTGTTTACAAACTCTGGCATACTAAATCACATAAACAATGTTTGTTATCTAAATTTGCATAACATTGTGATAAAATAGTAACAACAACTCCCAGTGTGGGTCCCGCTTTCACGGGGTCTGGGGAGATCCAGC
>NCQV01046216.1:0-15768 GCA_002740545.1 Lophocereus schottii
CATGTACTAAGCTTTGACTCACAGTTCGAAATGTTTTATATTTTGTTTTAGAAAAATGTTCAATGAACCGCCATCAGGCGGGCCGGGAGGCCGGAGGTGATAAATGAGATAGGACCGTTCATGTGGTTGACGGTGGGAGAGTTATCTTGGCATACTGTGATGTATTTTGGAGTGTCTACTGTATGTTTAAACTGAATTATGTATTTTGGATGTTACAACTGTATTTCGAAACTGAGTTATGTAAATTGGTGTTATCCTTGAGATATTAAAGCCTTTTTGTATATAATTTAATGGTTTGAGTGTTTATAATAGTGAATGCCCCTAGATAGGGTAATCTTTGGTTTATGTCAAATTTTCATGCATAACGTAAGCCTTGTCCTTCGTGGACGGCGGTAATGCCCCGTTGGTGATAACCTTAAGCAGGTGAATGCAAGTAATCAAGTGCAGGCAATGAATCATGTATATTTGGGGCGTTCCATATTTCAACAATGAACCATCAAGCAAATGTCCAAGTACACATACTATGGAGTTGCACTTTATCTACGTTGACCAAACAAGCAAATTTATGCCATTAAGAAGCAAAGAATTGACATAGTACATAAAGTTATTGAGGTTCTACACATTTGCAATTTGCTGATATGTGAAATAAAAAGAAAGGAATTAAAAAGATGAGTACGTGAAGTTTTAATTCTCAATTCTTTGCCTTCTTCATGACTGTTATGTGACAATGAACAATATTACCTGACACAGTGAACAAACTGAAACTTGCTTGGGAACATCCCATGGTAGCTAATACAAAGCAATCACAAACCACTTAATCAACTGACTTAATTCTCACAGTAAACAATCCCTGTTGTTGTGATGTGCCAACTATACTTTGTGCAAATCAGCAACCTTCATTTCGAGGGTAAACGTACCTATAACAATTTGTGGCCAACCATATATAAGTCAATGAACTAATTGAATCTTCACAGTGAAAAATGAACCAAATATACTTCGTCAGTAATGTAATAATCAATCTCCAACTATATGGGAATAATCTATATCAATTAAAGGCCATGTATAATATAGGTTTTGAACCAGTGGCACATTAGCATTTTTTGGCATTGATATAGTAAGTTCACTATCTATGCATGGAATGTTGTTAAGGTTTTGCTTATATTAAGTGCACATTTATATACAATTACTCAAGCATAATATAAGTGGGCCACAATTTCTGGATGAATTGGTTTTGTTTTGTGAATTTTATTGTGAAAGGAGAAACCTTGTATGTGCCCAGATTTGTTTTCTCATTTTCCAGGAGCTTAAACAGTTGTAAGTGGCCACACCCCAACCCCCAAAATATGTAGTTGGCAGCAATTTGAGCATTCCTCACTGGTGAGTCCATGAATTAAGAGATGCATATGGAGGCTAAAGTTTTCAGTAATTTTCACCACTTTCTACTGCAACTTCATTCAGAATTTTCAATAATTTCAGCAATTTGGGAATGTTAATCAAGCTGAAATGAAAGATTGAACTATAATCTGTAATTTTGTTGAAGTATTATGGTCAGTAAACAATGTCTTACCTTCTTTTCCTTTTGTATGTGATTGTAAATCCCTCTTCGCTTTTGTCATCGTTGCTCGCTCTTGCTGGAGTTACCTCTCGATCCCTGCCAATGGAGGTCTTCCTGGTGACTGCCATTAATGCCGATTGTCAGAGCAAGTGAACTTCAATGCGTATTTTTGATGGTGTTGGCGTAGTTGTTCTCTGGTGTTCTTCGTCTTGTTGATGGAGTGGTGCTGCTGAGTTGAAGGTGGGGAGTAGTTTGGTGATGGCTGGGTTGTTCTAATGGCGGTTACTTTTGAGGTTTTCGTGCAGAGTGTTTTACGGGGAGTGGCGCACTCAGTGATGATTTGTTTTAATTTTTCATTTCCTTTTTTTTTTCCCTAAATGCCAGCATGTCAATTTGTCATCGTGAATAGGGGAGTATGAACTCCCATGTCCATAATATATATATTGATTAATAGGTGATTTGAAAATCGATTATTCCCTAACTGTAAACACACTATCATAAATGAGCACTATTTGCACATTCAAATAGTTAGGTACTTAGGTTGAATCAGTTTTGACACATTCTTTTAAGTTCTATTGAACATCAGTTATGTTTAATAGAATAACAATATTGTGTAAATATTTTTCATTCCTTAAGTGATAAAGTTGTAGATATGCTAGTGTTCTTATTTTGGTAGAATTGTATTTTTTGCCTAATGTTGGTGTTGCTTAGCCGCCAAGTAGTCGACTAGGGCTAGCACAATGCCCCCTTGTTTTTCATATATGTAGCATGTATTGGCCATGGAAATTAAGAATGAGAAGTACCGAGGCCTTCAAGCTCAGTTGGTTCTTTCGTTCCAAATATCATAAACTTCTACATGATATCAAGGCGTTGATCCTTACCAACCTCTCAAAATTCAATCTCATAAATTTAAAGAAGGTCTAGTCAAGAATCAAGATGGGTAAAGATGATAAGCCCACCGAATTTGTGATCGATGATCGATCACCATATTATCTCCATCCCTGAGATGCACCAAGTGCGATAATCACCGCTATCAAGTTTGACGGGAAAAACTACGAGTTATGGGAAAAGGCTATGACTACGAAACTCACAACAAAGAACAAAATCAATCTCATTGATGGTACTATTGAAATGCCCGAGATTAAGAAAGGTGAGTATTCAGCAGAGGCAAACGCATGGATCATCGTTAACTCGACGATTACGTCCTGGATTTTAAACGTTATTGACCCAAAGTTACATGCTTCCACTACCTATACTGATTCGGCCCGAGCAATTTGTGAAAACATCTAGAAAATATATGTTTTTCCAAACATACCGAAGATTCATCAACTAAAGTTTGAACTCACATCATGTAAGCAAGGCAACCTCGAGCTAGTTGCGTTTTTCTCAAAATTAATGGATCTTTGGAACGAACTCGGAAATTACATCAACCAGCAGGTTTGTACATGCAAGGCAGCAACGAAGTATGCGAAGATGGCCGAGGACGACAAAGTTCAACAGTTCTTGATAGGACTAGATGATGATATATACTCGAACGTGCGCTCCCAAATCCTCGCTTTGGACCCTCTCTGTCTTGGATGAAGCTTTTCATTGTGTTTGGGTACATCCCATGAAGTGCAAAAATGAAGCATCAAAATTAATTAAAGAATTTTGTGTTGTGGTGCAAACCCAATCTACTACCATGGTTAAAACCATTAGGAGTGACAATGGTAGTGAATTTATCTCAATTCCTATGAAATAGTGTTATAAGGAGCATGGCATAATCCATGAGACTAGTTGTATTGACACTCCCCAACAAAATGGACGAATTGAGAGAAAACACCGTTATGTCCTAAACGTGGCTAGGGCTCTTCATTTTGAAGCTCATCTACCCATTAAATTTTAGGGAGAATGTGTGTTAACCGTAGCCTATCTTATTAATCGAACACCCACTAGGACTCTTCATGGTAAAACTCCTTATGAAGAACTATTTAATGCAAAACCACCTTATGACCATATTAGGGTGTTTGGATGTTTGTGTTATGCATACAATAATCCAAAGCAAAAGGATAAATTTGGGTCACGCAGCAAGCGATGAATCTTTGTAGGATATCCGTATATGGTAGGAAGGGTTGGACGTTGTACGATATTGAAATCGAAAAGATATTTGTTAGTCGTGATGTAATCTTCCGTGAAGAAACCTATCCATTTGCATCTCAAGCAACCCTAGAAAATAATTTCACCAAGGTGAAGGATGATTTGGGTTGGACATTTGATGATCACATGGAGGATGAGCATCATCCCACTCCATGTCTGCCCAACGAAATGCCCAACTTGGGTCATACCAATAGATCAGACACAATGCCACCTGCCCCCAGGCCAGAAACAGTTTCTTGGCCCAACCCAGTTCTGCCAAATGCTACAGCTGGGCCGGTGGATCCTCGCAATAGTCAGCAGCTCACATCAGGGGGTGGGCCAGAGGAGGTTGTCGAGCCCCGTACTGAGTCCCTTTCAGCCCCTACCATGCTTTGGTCCACTGTTCATCCATTACCAAACTCACGAGGCCCCCTCCAACCCCAGTCATCTCAACCTAGTATGGGCACGTTGGCTGACAGGGGAAGTAATCTTTCTGACCCAATCGGCCCAGTAGCACCACCAAATACGAAACCCGGCAAGAGAGTTCAGAAAGCACCGTTGCACCTACAAGACTGCATCTATTACACGGTTCGGTCTACAACCCCTGCTTCAATGCAAGCTCAATCCAAAAGGTGTCTTCAGGTAAATCGTATCTAATTGCGAATTATATTACATGTGATAATTTTTCTGATTCTCATCGACATTATTTAGCTGCTATGACCAAAATTGTGGAGCCTAGGTTTTTCCATGAGGCTGTAAAATATCCTAAGTGGCAGGAAGCAATGGCCCAAGAAATTGAAGCCCTGGAGCAGAACCAAACCTGGTCCATCGTTGATTTACCTCCAGGCCGCAAGCCCATAAATTGTAACTCGGTATACAAGGTCAAGTATAACTCTGATGGCAATATTAAGCGATATAAAGCATCCTTGGTGATTCGGGGTGACACGCAGATAGAAGGCTTTTATTACAATGAGACATTTGCTCTAGTTGCAAAAAATGGCCAGTGTACGCTATTTTCTTTCTATAGCAGCAGCAAAAGCTTGGGCTCTTCATCAAATGGATGTCAACAATGCGTTTCTGCATGGCAACTTAGACGAGGAAGTTTATATGATCTTCCTCCTGGATTTAAAACTACAAGCTCCACCCAAAGTCTGCCGTCTTCAGAAATCATTATATGGCTTGAAACAGGCACCTTGCCAATGGTTTGCTAAGTTATCCTCAAAGCTTCTTGCCTATGGGTTTGTTTATTCCTATGCTGATTATTCTCTTTTCCCATACTCCAAGGGTAACAAATTTATGGCCTTATTAGTTTATGTTGATGATTTGGTACTAACTGGAAATGATGATGCTTTGTGTGCTGAGTTCAAGGTCTATCTCAATCGGGGCTTTCGCATCAAAGATCTGGGTCCACTCAAGTATTTTTTAGGCATCGAGGTGGCCTGAGGTGGTAAAGGCCTCTTTCTTTGCCAATGAAAGTATGCCTTTGAAATTCTGGACGAATGTGGACTTCTTGGAGCCAAGCCAGCAAACTTTCTTATGGAAACTAATCACAAACTAGACTTGGCAACTGGGAAAGTTTTGGATGATCCAACTCAATATCATCGCCTCGTGGGTCACCTTCTCTACCTTACCCTTACTCAACTCAATTAAGTTACTCTGTCCATATTTTATCTCAATTCCTACAAGCCCCCTGAGAGGCTCACATGGATGCCACTCGACGGGTCCTTCGTTATCTCAAAGGCAATCCCAGGCAAGGCATTCTTCTACGGAGTGACTCTGACTTACACATTATTGCATATTGTGACTCTAATTGAGGAGCATGTCCCCTAGCTTGAAAATCTCTTACTAGTTATTTTATCACATTAGGAGGCTCACCTGTCTCATGGAAGGCAAAGAAATAGACTATAGTATCCCGCTCCTCAACTGAAGCGGAGTACCGTACTATGGCCACTGTTACTAGTGACTTTTATGGGTTGAATCATTCTTAGCCTCCGTGCGCAGATTTATTTCTACACCTATGCAATTATTTTTGGAACAATCAAGCGGTGCTAAATATTGTCAAAAATTCAATGTTTCATGAAAGAACAAAATATATTGTGATGGAATGTCATTTCGTTCGAGAACAACTCGTGTCAGGTGAATTAGTCACTCGCTACATCTCTTCCAAGAATCAGATTGCAGACATCTTTACTAAAGCCCTTGGCAAGCAGCAGTTCGCATATCTACGGTCCAAGTTGGGCATCGTTAACCCACATGCTTCAACTTGAGGGGGAGTGATAAAATAGCAATATTGTGCAAATATTTTTAATTCCTTAAGTGATAAAGTTGCAGATATGTTAGTGTTCTTATTTTCGTAGAATTGTATTTTTTGCCTAATGTTGGTGTTGCTAGCCGCCAAGGAGTCGACCGGGGCTAGCAGAACATCCCCGTGTTTTTCATACATGTAGCATGTATTGGCCATGAAAATTAAAAATGAAAATGTTAGGAAATTAGAGCAACTAATAGCAGAAGCGATAGGATGAAACAGATATTCAGAAATTTTAAAGAATGATAACAAGAACAACATAACAACACACAAGATTTACGTGGAAACCCAATGCGGGAAAGAACCACGGATGGCGACGAGCACAATCAATCCACTATGTGAGCAGGAAGAGTACAAAACGATCACAATCACAACAAGTGATTTGATCCCACAGCAGAATTACAATCTCTCTTGTAATCTCTCTCAAAGTATCTCTACCTCTCAATGTGTCTAGGGATTCAGGGATTCAATAGTTTAAGGAGTTTAGGAGTTCAGGTATTCTTTTAGATCCTAGGTATGTCCCCTTCATATAAGGTCTAGAAAACTAGGGTTTTACCCATAGAGACGAACCCTAGCCGCCAGGAAAATTAACACGTCGAGACAAACTCTAGCCGCCACCATTGCGCGCCAGAAGACGACACGTGGCATGATCGTGCCATGTGGCACGGTATCCCCATGTCGTTTTTCTGTCTTCTATCGGTTTCTCGGTCCTCCGTCCTGACACGTTCTTGTTTGTTTAGCACGGTCCCACCGTGCCGATACTTGAATTTTGGGCCGCGAAACCCAACAATCTCCACCTTGGACCGAAATCTCCAATCATCTATTCTCTACCACCGTCATCGCACCCCGAAGGGTGATGTCCCCCTAAGGGGCAATGCCCCGAAAGGCGCTCAAATATTGGGAATGCCAACTAAGTCCAAGCAATACTTGAACTTAGCTCTGGGAGATGACTTATATGAACCTTTCTTTATATAACCTATCGTAGTAGATGTCTGCAAGACATAGAGGCCTCCTTACCTCAAATCCTTCAGTAGAATCCGACTACCCTTCGAGACCTTCAGAACTCCACCTTCAGCTGAATATTTGCAACCCTTGAATTCAAGGGTGCCTAAAGAGATGACGTTTCGCTTCAAGTCAGGAACGTGACGAACATTTGATAAAGTCCTGACAACACCATCATGAGTCTTGATTTAACAGTACTAATTCCAGTTACTTTACATTGGGCATTATTATCCATGTGAACAACAGTTGAGTCAACTCGATCATATGTTAAAAACCAATCCTTGTGAGGACACATATGATAGGTACGCCTAGAATCAAGAATCCAATCAGAATCGCTTCCCCTTTCAGTAGAGGTAACAAACAAAACGTCACCCTTAGAATCAGATTCAGCAAATGAAGCTTCAGCAGACTCATGAGAATTATCTTCTTCTTTTTCCCTTTTCTTTTGCAGTTGCCAACAGTTAGCAACAATGTGACCCAATTTACCACAGTAATTGCAGGTCTTACCAACGTGAGGATTTTTAGACTTAGAACGGTCTTACTCCTATTACCGTTCCCCTTTTCAGTTGTTTTACCCCTTACTACTAATCCCTCAGCGGAATCAGCATGAATGTCAAGATCAAACTTCTCCTTAGACAACAGGTTTGATTTAACGTCCTCAAACGATATAATATTAGAATTACTATATAGCATGATCTCCTTAAAATGTTTATAAGAAGGGGGTAACGACACAATAAGCAAAATAGCCTTATCCTCATCCTCAATTTTCACATCCAGACTCTCCAAGTCAACAAGAATAGAGTTAAACTCGTTTAAATGTTTTTTAGCAGGGGTACCTTCAGCCATACGAAAGGTATACAACCTTTCCTTCAAACGGATCTTGTTGACGAGACTCTTCGTCATGTAGAGTTCCTCTAGCCGAACCCAAAGATCCACCGCATTTGTCTTATTAAGCACCTCTCACAAGACATGTGGTGCCAAGTACAACTGTATGGCAGACAGCGTCTTCAGCTCCAGTTCCTCCGATTCCTCATCCGTCAACAATCCACGCGTCTTCTTTTGGTCTGCTGCCCATTGTTCATCAGTTATTTTCTCGGGTTTCGTATTAGGTCCTGAAAGAATCTTCTACAACCCATGCTGGATGAGAACTGCTCTCATCTGCACCTTCCAGATATCAAAACTAATCTTCCTATCAAATTTCTGAATATCAACCTTCATAATTGAAGACATCCTAAGCCAAGACTCTGAAACCACTTGTTAGAAATTAGAGCAACTAATAGCGGAAGCGGTAGGATGAAACAGATATTCAGAAATTCAGTCCACTATGTGAGCAGGAAGAGTACAAAACGATCACAATCACAACAAGTGATTTGATCCCACAGCAGAATTACAATCTCTCTTGTAATCTCTCTCAAAGTATCTCTACCTCTCAATGTGTCTAGGGATTCAGGGATTCAATAGTTTTAGCAGTATAGGAGTTCAGGCATTCTTTTAGATCCTAGGTATGTCCCTTTTATATAGGATCTAGAAAATTAGGGTTTTATCCGTAGAGACGAACCGTAGTCGCCAGGAGAATTTGCACATCGAGACAAACTCTAGCCGCCACCATTGTGCGCCAGAGACGACACATGGCACGACCATGCCACGTGGCACGGTATCCCCATGTCGTTTTTCTATCTTCTCTCGGTTTCTCGCTCCTCCGTCGTGACACGTCCTTGTTCGTTTAGCACGGTCCCACCGTGCCGATATTTGGATTTTGGGCCACAAAACCCAATAGAAAAGTACCGAGGCCTTCGAGCTCGGTTGGTTCTTTTGCTTTCACATATCGTAATTACTGAATTATATAAAGAAGAATTACGATTTTTTATTTAATTATTGAAAAAGAATTAATCGTAATTACTTGGGTGCTAATTTCCTAAGTGAAGAATTTGCAGCCTTCAGATAGGAACTGGCCAATCCATTGATAGAACATGAATTTACAAACGTAAAGCATTTTCAGCAGTAATTTGAACCCTGTTATCAGTGGCTTAAAATGTTTGTTAAGCAGCTTGATTTTTTAAAAGTGGTGTTAGTGTTGCTCCTGGCTAATTTATAGATTGCTTTTTGGTTAGCCGTTCATTTGATTGTACATTTCTTGAGGCAAGGTGCTAAAATACATACCCCAAAAATGAAGAAATTTCTAAGGTTAGGATGAAAAGAAATAGTCAGATAAAGTCGCTTGTTCGAGTGACGGATCATAAGAGCAGCACCTGTTTTTGTTAGTAGATTATATTGTGGTTCGACTTCACATTGCCTTAGGTATCTGTTTTGCTTATCTAAATAAGTATCTGTATGTACCTATCTTATCTCTGGGAACTAAATTTGATCCTTAAACTGGATAGAAATTGTCACTTACGTTATAGCAAGAGCAAATGAGCATGAACTCCGCTGAACAGGAATGCCATAAAGTCCACCTATAACAAATGGGTATTTGTCATACTTGTACCCCAAGTACATATATTGTAAAAATTGGAAACTGTATTGAACAATACAGCCAACTGATCTGACAGCAGAATTCAGTATCCTCTCTTTCACCTCAGCATTGATAAGACAAAACTCCACAGCAAATTACAGAGAATCAGAGATCCATGGATTACGCACTCAAGAAATATTTACAATAGCTATTCTAATACTTTTATCCTATTATAATACTGTTCATCTTCAAAGCTAAACAGCATAATCATCTCCGTCCACTAGAAATTTCACAAAGGCTGCTAAGACATCTGTTGTTCTATGGAAAAACCTAAGGACGTCTGACAAAGGGCAGGAGGCAGATTCCACACAACTGGCACCAGATAACTTAAGTAAACTGTCGCCTGATGTATGTATCTTCAGGGACAAAAAACGGATCATGGGAAGTTGGGGGGACCTGGGGCTCTCCCATGGCAATACCACTCTGATTTGTGCCTACCGGATTGCTCACAAGCTTTCCTGATGAAAGGGTGACATAATATAGGATGCCAAGGGCCACACTAGCAAGGGCCAAAACAGAAGCTGTTGAGAAGACCCCAGGCTTAAGGACATAGCAGTGGTAATAGCTCAAGTAGGCATCTTGTTCACCATGTTGATTGTTGAGGAATGCCCCGCCTAGGAAGACGAGAAATGCGAGCACAAATGTGAACCTGCATTGTTATATCATTTGTATTGTCAGGTTTCCATTGTAATCAAGTTGGTAATTGAGAATGCAGCAAGAAATGCAGAAATCCAACTTTCTTTGACCTTAGCTCAAGCCAATCTAGAACCCAAACCCATTAAAGTTGGCTTCCCATAGTGAACTCTTTCTTTTTACCTCTGATAGGGGGTTAGGGGGATAGCCATGCTCACAGGCAATCTTTGAAATATGTTAACCTGGACTTGAAGGGTTGATTAAGCTAAAGCCTAAAATGCAAGTTGTTAATCCCAACCTTACATGAGACAGTTTCACGAATTGTTTTTGTGAGATCATCCTCTTCTGTTATAGGGTCTCTTTCATGAACCAATCACTTACATGTCACAATTTTATCAAATCAAACCATTCAACCCCTTCATGCATAAACAGTGACATTATCTATAATTTCCAAGAAAAAGCAGAGAAGGAAAAGGACTACCATGATATAATAAAGCAAACCAGGGCAAGAGCGCAATGCGTGGTTGAAGGGAAGGAATTTCTTCTACAACAAAAACAGCCACTGAGAACAGTAATGGTAATCTGGGCAAACAGAAGGGCAAATGCTGCAGTTATCCCTAAACCATAAGCTGGACTTTTTGGGTAAGTACAAACACCAGGTGAAGTCTCAACAACTTGAGAAGCCTGCAAAATTCAGAAAGCAATAGTGAAACTCTAATGGTCAACTTCCACTAGCAAAGAATCGAAACATCTACCCTCAAATAGTAAATGCTGTAAGCCATTTTGGCCGATGGAAGATAGGTCGAAAACAGAAGAAACACACAGAAGATAGCAGGGCTCGAGTCCAGCACTCGTATTCATCCATCCTAAACTCCAATATGTATGGTGTAATAATCCATAATGCTTGCAACACTAATCTTGAAACCAAGTCCAAATTCATATCCTAGCACATCTAGGCAGGTTTTGAGGACAAGGTTTCAACTGTGACAATCTTAACCTTGAATTCCAGTGAGGCAGCTTTTCTTAGATGATAGATTACAAAACCATTGATTACCAGCTATTGAACACAAAAACGAAAGTTTAGGGAGCATTTTGTCCTAGTGCAGTCCACTATAATCCAAGTAGGGAAAAAATTGCCAGAAAGTGGTTACTTGAGCTGCGTGGAAAGTGCAAAAGCAAATCTTGAAGTCGAATACCGAACTCCAATAAACCTACAAAATTACTGCCAGTCTGCTAGGATTCAGTGTCCCTTTCTTTCATGGGTCATCAGAGGGAAACAGTAACAGATTTGGAGCCCTAAAATTGTCACAACACATCAGATACTGCAAGCACGAAAACAATCTTAACTAAACCTACTTCAATTTTGAACTTTAGAAAGAAATTTCTCAAACCCAAATGAACAAAATGCTAGCAGAAAATGAAGCTTTCAGAACATACATATAACCAATTAGTGCACCTCGAAATAGCAGAAAAAGTAAAATTCTTAGCATCCAATCATCTTAACTCCTAAATTAACCAACTTTATGAACTAAATCCACATCAAACAAGGGGAGAAAAAAAGGGGGGGGGGAACTGGGCATGCATAATTTCATCTGGGTATGGCTCTCAATCATCCATCTCTCCAGCTTGAAGCACTTTAATTGAATCTACTTCAATTTCGAACTTTACAAAGAAATTTCTGAAAACAAATGGACAAAATGCTAACAGAAAATGAAGCTTCAAGAACACATATATAGCCAATTAATTCAACAGAAATAGCAGAAAAGCACAAATTCTTAGTACCCATATCACCTTTACTCCTAAATTAAGCAACTTTATGCGCTAATTCCACATCAAACAAGATAATGAGAAACTGGGCATGCCTAATTTCATCCGGGTATACCCTCAGTCATATCTCTCTCTACAATATAAACACTTACCTTGATTCTTTTACCCTCAGCAGCAAAACCCAGAATAGCTGAAAGTAACCCAAGAAAACCCACAACTGCGCAGATTATCAAACTTCTTCGTTCTATCTTCATCATCACTACTCCAGCTCTTTCTCTCTCTAGCTAGCTTCTCGTGCCAAAAGCAAAAGGCAAAGAAATATGCGTTTGTTTAAAGCTTGTAATTAGCTTCTGCAGCTTTTTTTTTCCCCTTTTTTTTTCTTTTTGTTCGCTTTGTTACTCCTCTTTTTCGTCCTTGATTGTCACCAAAATGATAGAGCAAAGGAAGGAAAAAGCAGAAGCCGAAGAGTGTACCTCACACTTCACACAGTTGCCCGGAATTCATAACTGACACGTAAAAGGCTGCCCCATTTCCATCACCATTCTTATGTTGCTTTCACACAAGTGACTTAGCTTCAGCTTCTTTGGCCAGATAAAATAATTACTAATTTACAATTTCGTCTCCCTGATTTTCTTTTAAAAAAATAAACAAAAAAGGTGTAGCAAATCTTGCTCAATATGGATTAGATATAAGTTCAAATGATTTAAAAAGGAAAGGTGAGATATATATGTCCAATGATCTATTCTTTTCAACTTATCATAAATAACTTTGTATTGGTTATTATTGATCAGTATTGATTATTACTAATGAATACTAATCAGTGTTGAATTTGCTGATCATAACTAAAATTGTGAGTAGGAAAAATTCCTAAGTGTTGATTAGTAAAGATTTAAATGCTAATGATAAATACTTGTAATAAGTTGAAAATAAGATGTTTTAAACTAGCACAACGCACATCTAATAATAGACTGTGCTAGAAGGAGGCACGATGATCAAATTAAATTTGTCGGAGTTTTGGTCTATTAGACAATTGTTCTACGTGAAAATCTATTTACAATTCCCACTCCCCCGCCCTCCAAAAAAAAAAACAACGAAAAAATATGGTCATAAAGGATTTGAATCCTCATGACGAAATAAATTTTCAAAAGTTACTATAGTGATCATTGTACGAACAATTCAATGTAATTAAGCTAGTAATAGCTAGATTTCATATGTTTGTAGGGATAAGTACGTCTATACTTGAATTTTTTTAAATCTCGTGAAGGTGGGATCCATATTGAGAGGAGTTGCAATAGTTAAAATTTAGTGAAATTGATAATTAAGTAATAGTTAAAATTTAGTGAAATTGAGAACTAAGACGTATGTTACTACAGCAAATAGCAACTCTTATACTAAAGATGCCAGATGTCTACTGACTAGCTACATATAAATTAATTATTCCATGATGTATGACATGGATCCAGTACAAGCTTCACCAAGACAAAATTAATGCAAAAAATAAAAGGAATTGGCATTGAACTATCAACCGTATATAAATAGTAAGTGTTTGGTGGGCAAGCTATGTAAATAGTGAGTGGTATATTTTCTAGGTAATTGCCACTCATTTCCCACAACACAAAGATGTCATGGGGGGCTCTTTTTTTTTGTACTCAAACTATGAGATATGTATGTCCATGAGATATCTATTAAATTTTACACAAATTGGATCATAAATAAATAAGTCGTGTATATAAAGTCAAATGAAGTGTCAATTTAAAATTAATTGGCAATAAATGAAGTAACTCGTAAGTTTATATATATGTTCAAGTCCTTAAATTTTATCAATGTGAAACAAACCTCATTTTTATAAGTCAACAATATTCTCATAATATTTTAGTTTGAGCATCAATTTTGAATGTATTACTGTTACTGCGCTCAAGTTCCCCTCCCCCCAAAAGAATGACACCACCTCATATAAAAAGATATGATGAAACAAATATTCTAGAGTGATTTATAAAAATTATAGGGTGATTTAATATGGTCAAATGAATTACTTTAGTCACCATAAAAATTAAAAAGCCAAGATTTATCATTTTAAATTGAGAATGAGGTAATTGAATGGAGTTAAAAGAAATTGATAGTGCTGAAAGGAATTTAAAGGCATCAAGAGGAATTTAAATACCCCCCCCAAAAAAACAATAATTAGCAAATATGAATATATTAAGGGCCTATTCTTTTTTGCGATAAAATGTAGCTGTAAGCTGCAAAAAACTGTAAAGAGTTATAAGAAACTGTAAGAAGATGTAATAGGTTGTAAGTACTGTAAATAAGTTATAAGAAGATCTAAGAAGATGTAAAGAGTTGTAAGGAGTTGTAAGAAACTGTAATGAACTATAAGAACATGTAAGGATAGATGTAAGAAGATTGTTGAAAAGTTTTATAGTATAATTTTTAGATATGAATGCATAATTGTTGGTGTCTAATAGATAATTTATGAAATAACATGTAATATATTAGCCATATTTATGAAATAAATTTGATACCATTAGTAAACAAATTATTTCTTAATATTAATGAATCAATTTTTTTTTTACAATGCGCATTTTGGATGAGAAAAAATAATATTAAAATAATATAATTAATGAAAATAAACCTTTCAATAATTTAATTAAAATAGATAAAATAAATCCTACAAATTTTTTAATCAAAAATTTCTACACTTGAGGTGATTTTTATATTAAAAATTAGTTTGACCTTCCTATAAGCAAATTAAAACAAAAAATAACATATTTTTTCGACAAAATTGAATAGAACTCTTAAAATAAAATCCTATTTTTAGATAAACAATTTAAAATTAGTATTTTAATATATTATTGCCAAAAATGTTTATAAATAGACTCTTAAAATAGTAAGAAATAATTTTTGTATTATAATTTTAAAAGCATGAATGCAATATTTGTATTATAATTCATCACATATAGTTTGACAGTTTTCATATATGATTCAAACTCAAACATGAATGCAATTTTTGTATTATAATTTTAAAAGCATGTTAACTTATTTCATCTGCAATGACATATATTGTTCAAGTCGAAACTTAAATATAATTTACATCGTTAAATTCTATTTTTATGTTTATAGAAATGTTATATTTATAAAAATATTTACTAATTTTTTATATTGGCAATACAATAAAAAATGTATACATATTTTTATAATTAATAGATAAATAAATGACTTATTGAATGTTATACAAAAATATATATGGAGATGTAAAGAGATGTAAGGAGATGTAAGAAGATGTAAGGATTATGTTAAGGATGTAAGTAGTTATAATGAGATGTAAGGAGCTACTAAATCCCTCCAGTCACAAAAAAGAACAAGGCCTAAATAAAATTAAAAGTTAGAGAAGGTAGAGGAAGTAGATAGTATTATTAAAAAAAAAAAGGTGCTTTGGCACATTAATTGGTTGATCAACACCAAAGTATTATATAAACTGTATAGTAATCTTGAGTCTATAAACTTGAGTTTTCATTTATGATAATTGTCATCATTTTTAAAAACGAAAACGTAACCTTTATTTTCATCGGCTTTTTTCAAAAAAAATAAAGTTAACTTGATTCAAATTATATCACGCTTGAATCTATAAACTCGAATGTAAAATATAAACATTAGACAGTGCTCTCTCATGCATATTCTAATGGGTCGTATGATGCATCGAGTAAGATTCATACGCATGGAAGGTGATCATGAGCCAAGTTCCGTTAGAGAAATGGACCCATTTCACATTGTGACATACAATAGACTTATATAGAAGATGAGAAGACACTGTAAATTCTACATGAGACTTTGACTTTCGCGAATAGCTCGAATGAACACTTAAATATGAGGAAGAGTGGC
>NCQV01046272.1:0-10066 GCA_002740545.1 Lophocereus schottii
ACCGCACATGCAGAGGTAGCATATCTAATATATTTCGTAAGACCTAGCTTATAGAAAGGGGCAAAGAAAATAAAACTGAGGGGAGTAATCTCAATATGCTCAGAAACCATCGCCAAAGGTTACTAGTGGTGCACTTACATTAGCATTATGCTCCAAGAGAACCTCTACGGCATCTTTTTGTGCGTGCCCTGCAGCCCAAACCAAAGGGGTACCAGATTCACTTTGTGAATCTACAGCAACACCTCTGGAAAGTAATAGCTTCATCAATTCGATATCCCCTGCAAGCAAAGCAAGCTTTACACTCAGCAAAGAAAAACACAAGTGGTCTTAAAGCTTCAAGCAGTGAAAATAGGATACATGCTTTAGGAAATAACTAGTAGTAAGCCCCGCCACACTCAGGGATGTGGTTTCACACTTTCACTAGCATCAGTTTAGAATACATGAGATATGAATTTCAGTAAATTTTTTTTTTCTTTGGTTCACAGTGCAGTACCTTTATTATACCCACCAGGGGGTGGGGAATGAGGATATGGGATATCTGTTGTAGTTTTAAACTAGAGAAATATATGATACTCAGATGTAGAACAGGAATTTTTTCACATACAGTGACAGCATACCTATTCCTGCAGCATGATGCAATACTGTGGCCCCTAGATCACTAGGAATTGCAGGATCAGCCCCATGTTCAAGAAGATACTTCGCAGTTGCAGTATGGCCTTGCCTGGCTGCATGAACTAAAGGAGTCTCACCTGTAAAGCAACAAGAGTTCAGTGTTCATTCCACATTGTTCAAACCAATCTTCATTAACTATTTATCAGCCATTTGAAGGGAAAAGGGATACTGAACACAACGACGCTGTAGTTCTGGTTTCAATATTTCATCTATTTTTAACACAAATGTGAGTCATTCTGCACATGTGAGATTTATCACATACAGAATGACAAACACGCTAACAGTAATATCTGAAATCAATGAAACCTTGGCAATAATTTATCAAAATTGAATCTCCCTATTTATGTAGAGATGCATGACAGCATCATTATCAAGATGGAGACTCAAAAAAGGAGAGGAAATGCAGGGTCAGAGATAAGGGTGACATGCCGTGAATTAAAAAAAGAAGCCATGATCATATTTAATGTATGTGATGTCCAAAGGCCGTGCAAGCTTTGCATTGTACGGGTCCAAAATCTACTTTCACATTAAAAACTGAAGAATTGAACATAAAACACTTAACATAATAATGCTGCCATTTGAAAATCATACTAAACACCACAGAACTTTACCAAAACAAGGGAAAGCAACAAAGAAAAACATAGGAAATGAGAATGTCAGAAACTGGATCACGAGACCGACCACTTCAACCGAAGTCCCAAGTTCAAGTTATGCACAAACTGAAAGCGACAACAAGAAAATCATCAAAAGCACAAGTCTACTTAAGGAAAAAGTTATTGCGAAGACACAAACCATCAGGTTTTCCACTTCTTGTCCAGACAGACTGCATTCAATTCGACAAATGCCCGGATCTATTATAAACTGAACGCATTTTCCTTGGTAAGTAATAGTGTATATACATAATCTTGTATTATTAGGCCTTGGACTCATGACTTGTACTTATGTAAACCGTAATGACGAGTATAAATAAACATCTAACCTCTTCAATTGAGGTAGGCACTCTAATTCCCTCACATGGTATCAGAGCCACAACTAAATAACCCCTATTATTTTCCCAACCCTAGTATTCTCCTTCCTAGCTGTCTCTCATGGCTGAGATGCCACACCCAGCCTGCTTCGGCCTCTCCTCATCCGTGGCAGCTGTTCGATACTAAATTGTCGTATTTTACATGTCTCTATCGCCTAATCTTAGCTTGTATAATAACGTAGTCTTTAAAATTTTTACTTGTTTTGTTTACTTTTGTATGTAATAAGATAAAACGAGCAAACGCCGTGAAAAGGAGGGAAGATGGACGGGAAAAGCACGGACGTCGCAAGGTAAGAAGAACGACAGGCATCAAGGGGCCGACAACACCAACCATCGCCACAACCTGCAGCAAACCAGGAAGTGGCGACGGCTAGTCGGCCAGCCGAAGACTGATGACAACCGGGACGACGGCCGTCGTGCCCCCCGCTTGCTTCGGCTCTTCTCAGCCCACCTCAATTCCATATAAAAAGGTGATCTTCGAGACTTTTTGGGGTTCCGGGATGCGATTTTTAGAGCAGTTTTAGGTTAGATTTTGGTCAATAAAAACCTCAATAGGATGATTAGATTAGGAGATTAGATTGTATTTTGGGATTCAAGCTTGTAGATTTCAAGTTCATTCAACCAATTCAAGCCTAAGTTTCCCTGTTCTCTCTGTCTTTATTTCATGTTTGTTCTTATTACTCTTGTTTTAATCTTGTTAGTTTAGTTCATGTTTA
Source organism: Lophocereus schottii (assembly GCA_002740545.1). Lineage (NCBI taxonomy): Eukaryota > Viridiplantae > Streptophyta > Magnoliopsida > Caryophyllales > Cactaceae > Lophocereus > Lophocereus schottii. The sequence continues at coordinate 2,416 of NCQV01046272.1, forward strand.
GTCTAAATGTTTGATCTTTATTATGATTTCATATTTGGTAGTTGTTTTAATCCATGCTACACTAGATTTACTTTTCTAATTTCATGCTTGTTTCTTTGTTTGCTAGCTTAGGTTTAAATTAGGGCTTTTATGTTTTGTGGTTAATTAGTTGTAACTTTGGTTGCCTTGGGTTGTAATTAACCATTTGATAACTAATTAGTCTTGTATTAGACCTACCCAAACCCAATTTATGCCTCTAATTTAAAGTTTTCCCTCATACCCGCCACACGTTCGATGAAATACTTGAAAGAGTTTTCATTCTTATTTTTGGGCGGTTGACTAATGCCGAAGGGTGAGGTCAACTAGCTAGTGTCGGAAAAAGAATTACCAGAGTTTGGATATGAAAATAGTCTCGATCCTAACTAAGTCCGTGGGTTGCTAACCTTGTGGTCCAATTGGGCTAACCTCATGAAAATAGGTGGTCGGGCCAATTAGACTAGCCCATGACCCTCGAGAGAGGGTTTGGGTTGTCTTTCATGGTGCAACTAATCATATCAATTGTTGGCGTAGGTTGGATAGGTTATGACTCATCTAAACTACTTCACTCATTAATTAGTCAAATAGCAATTCCAAGCTCCTTTCTTTTATGTTTGTTAACTTAGTTTAGCCTTATTTTCGTTCTTCACTCGGCCTAAATTGAACACTTAATCTAATTCTGATACTTGAAACCCGACTCCCAATGGACGACACCTCGAGTACTCAACGGTACAACCTTGCACTTAGGTTATAAATATTAAAACTTAAATCCTGCCCATCAGCAGCCCCTACCAGCACTTCCTAGCCTATGGCAGAACCGAGCACCCCGACATCTCAGAGTGTCATAGCGCAGGTTGCCTCTCCCGTCTCCATGCCCATGCTTCACTCTACCTCGCTGCCACCGCCCTTGCCTACTCTTCTCGAGTTGCCTGCCGTTGAGCCCTCTCACACTCGCTACCCATTCTACTTCAACAACTACCCTCAATTCTAAAATTCACACCCTTCCCTTCCCCTGAATAAGCACCTTCATCTAAAGACTTCATCTTGCACATTCTCCTTTGCCTAGCTTGCAATATGAACATGGCTCCTCATCACGTAACCCTACTTCCATGCAACCCTCCTCCTTCACCACGTCCTCAATTGAGGTAGGCAATCTAATTCCCTCACAGTAAGAAATAGCAAGCATGCCCCAAAAAAAACTCATGCATTCTTGATTCCCAGCATTCTTGATTTTCAGAGTCATAGCATAAGTGCATTTAATAAGATCCCCAAAGGCAATCATCAAGTAAATTTCTAGCACAAATGTCCCCACGTCAACAATTTCAAAGAAAGAAACAAAGCACAGATGTTTACCCTCTGCATCTTTGACATTGACATCAAGCTTCAATTCCTCCACTAAATGCTGGCAAACTTCAGTCTTGCCCTCCCTTGCCGCAAAATGAAGCGCGGTTCTGTCATTGGCATCCTTAACATCCTCCACCGTCTTCTTCAAACCTTTCCCATCATCCAGCTGCTTTGCCAATTCTACCACAAACCCAAAAAATTTAAAAATGAATTAAAGAATCCCATTGTCCAGTTATACAGTCAATCAATCAATAAATCAATCCATGGCTGAAAAGGCAAGTAAACTGATCAAAGTTAAGAAGCTTACTCTTGAAGAGGTCAAGATTGCCAGTTCGAGCGGCGTTCAGGAAATTCTGAACCTGTTGCCTCACTGTGAATAAAGGGAAAACAAGAAGGAAGCAGCTTGGTAAGCATAACACACAAATACAAACAACACACACATAAAGGAGAGAGAAAGAAGACCCGCGAGAGCCGCAGAAACGTCGGGAGCCATTGATTGCGAACAAAGGAACCCTAGGAGTAGCAGGGCAAGAGTCTCTGGAAAAGAGCGGCTACTGTCCGACACACAAGAGAAGAAGTCGGAAACTGAAGTTTCGAGCCTTTTCAAACAACGGCGACTCAGATAACAAACACTTTCGACTAGGGTCAGAGCTCGGAAATATTAGCGGCGTCTCTTGACCATTAAGTCCCAATTTTATTTTTTTTTATTTTTTTTTGGGATTTACTGACATGAATATGCGCTAACTTATTCATCACATACGGACGAATGGACGGTGGTGTTGCAAAAGTAAATGAAAATGCACTATTTATTTGTGTTGAATCAACTCCAACACTCACATTAGCAAGCAAAAGTCTTTACGGTTCATTGGTGGTTGGCACAAACATGGGCATAATACAATTTATCTATAATTCGGGATGTAATAATACAGTTATTTACTTACCACCAATGAATAATGTATTTTCCTTCATTTTTTTAGTATTGTTGTGGACATGAATTAATATACTGAAATGATTTAACTCGATGATGAAGAATATAAAATAAATAAATACCCCAAAAATAAACATGTTGATAGCTGAAGTTAAAAGTCGAATTACCCGCATCCAATGCAATTATCGCCATCAATGAGAACGCCAAGATCACAACGTTGATATTTGCTAAGGAAAAATTCATACAAAACGTCGAGTACTTAGTTCTATAATGCATTTGGATTAGTGAATTGGGCTATGTTCATCTATCAACTATCAATTGTTAGCTTATTGCTTTAGTTCTTATGTGATGGTATGAATTTGTTGTATCAATTATTTATACTAGTTGCTTTCGATAAAAACGAAAGGAGAAAAAAGACCACATTAAGGTACCCTATTTTTTTTGAAAAATTATTTAAAGGAGAATCTGTTTTGAAATCTAATACTTGTCAATCCAATAATATCTTATTCAGTTTTATATAGATATGATACGATATGATGGTGACATGATGATGATTATGTATAGCGTGATAGGATGTGGTACAATAAGCACGTATACCAAATCTCCACTCCTCCAAAATTGTACTATTAACACGATTACATGAATGCATGGCCACCATAGCAGTTGTAAAATGGATGGTGCTAGTGACTTTTAACTTCCTACGATAGATTTGTGTGACTGATGTCCTCCTTAACAAACGCTTTTCCCATCATTTCTTAAATCCCATTTGACCTCCTTTCTTCCCAGAGTTAGCAAGCTTCATTAGTTTCTGAACCACAACATCATCCTCTCTTCCTTTCCTAAAAACAAGAAGTCTTTATCGGGAAAACACAATTTTGTAGGAATCAAACTCTACTTTAATTAGATTCTTCTATTTTAATTGCATTCGTGTGCCTTGAGATCCATACCTCCGTTGGTTTGACAAACACCTTAGGAAAGCCTCATTCTCCCTCCCTGGCCGCGGCAGCGCAAGCGCTGCCACGGCCTGCAGGTCTATTGTTCAATAAGTTATTAGTTGTTAACGATTAACAACTACATCTATATGAACACAAGATCGCAGGGAGGGATGAATGGTGGCACCTATTCGCTGTCCATACAAAATCCGTCTCAACCGCTTCCTCATTCATCACGTTCCCACGAAGTGCGTCCTTCTACCATCAGAACCTCACAGTCACTGGAATCTTCTGAGTCAGATGAGCTACAACGCCTAGTCCACGCGCCGCCATTCTGGATGGCTAAAAAGAGGCTAAAAAAGCAACTCTCCATGATGGAGGCCAAAAGGGAGTTGAAATGGGAGAAACGACGACGTCAGATATTGACACATGGGAGACGGAGGAATGGGATGTTTTACTTAGAGGACCTAACGGATGAGGACTTTCATGAGCTAAAAGGGTCAATTGAATTAGGATTTGGGTTCAACGAGGAGGCTGGACAACAACTTTTTAGTACATTGCCGGCCTTAGACATTTACTTCGCCATCAAGAGGCATGCATCGTTAAGCCCGGCGTCGTCGCCTCTTAGCCACGCATCGAGCGGCTCAATGAGCGAACAATTATTCTCATGCGATAGTCCTAGAAGTCAAGATTCATGGAAAATTTGTTCTCCAGGTTTAGCTTTATTAACTCCCTCTTCTTTAATTCAATTCAAAAATTATATAGCATGCATTGATAACAAGTATTATGTCATTCTTACGATCTCTGTTATCACCAATTTTTCACAAGGTAAACCAACTGTAGTAGTATGTTCACAGCATATAGATTATGTTTTTAGTCAAACAAAAAGGTTTCATTATTACGAGTGTGGTTTGTATCCATAATTCAAAAATTAAATTTGTTCGGTTTGTTTCACATCATATGGATTATGTCTCAGAAGATAAAAACATAATTAAAATGAATCACTCTATTGTGACATATTTGTTTCAGAAAGCTAAAAGGTACTCATTCTTCTTTGATATCATGGGAATTTTGCAGGTGAAAGCTCACAGCAAGTCAAGACCAAGTTGCGGCATTGGGCACAAGCAGTTGCTTGCTCTGTGATACAATCCACTTAGTCGTTTTGTCAGCTTTGTACAGAATGATTACGTTCGTTTCATCAACTAATACATTTGAAAAAATTCCGATAGATTCCTAAAATTTTTTAGTAGTTTAGCAGGATGATGCGGGGATTCAATTTTATAAGAAAATTTGAAATATGGATTAAATTATAAGATCTTAATACTATAAAATAAAACGAACAAAACCGTCGTGAAAATTTAATTACTTACACTTTAAAATCATAGAAGACTCAAAGGTGAAAAACTATCATATAAAGTTTCTAGATAATCCAGATCAAGTGTTAAAATCCTTTGTTGATATTGGGCCAGTTCTCTTAACAATGGGCCTTTTTTGAATAATTTCTGGCCAGCTTTGGTTCTCCTGATTGAAGCCGAGAATAGGATAACGGTTCCGTAGGCCAAAATTAATTGTTTAGATAGCGGATAGTTGTATAGTAGGCGATAGCTATTGTAATTTAGATATTGTTCAAAAAAATTAGTTGTTTAGATAATAGATTGCGATTCGTGTACGGATAATTGTTTAGATAGCAAATAATGATTCTAATTTTACTGTTAGCGAATAGCTGTTTAAATGAACGATTACAGTAAATGCGTTCAGTAAATTTAGCCATTGAATTAGTTCGTTAATGTGAATTGATATAAAAGGATACAGATAATTTCTACATATACAATTTTCAAATTGTATTTTTTGGCCAAAAAAATGTGAAACACTTTTGAATGCCAACGACAACGGCCATGTTCGGCGACAGCGTTTTGAGTAGCGTTTAGTGTTTTAATCAAGTTAATACATTAATCAGTTAATTTTTAATATTCGGTAACCTAGTATTTTGACTAGTATTTTAAATAGCGTTTAACATTATAAGCGGCGTTTCTGAAAAGCTAACAGTATTAGCTTTTGACATTCAGACGTAGCGTTTCATATTTTTTAGCTAAGAAAATATCATTTGAAAATTATCTATATTCTTTTTATGTCAATTTACATTAATCAACTAACCAACAGCTAAATTTACCGAGTATATTTATTTCAACTGCTTATCTAGACAGCTATCCGCTAATAGCTACATAAATGACTATCCACTATCCGAACCGCTATCCGCTACCTAAACAGCTGATTTTGCCGAGCCGAGCCAACAACCTAAAAAAAAAAACTCCCAGTGTGGGCCCTAGTGTGGCTTTTGAATGCGAAAAACTAATAACATTAGCTTTTCAAAAACACTACTTGAAACACGAAATGCTGTTGGAAATACTAATCCAAACACTAAGTTACCGAATATTAAGGTTGTGTTCGGCAACAGTGTTTTTGGTAGCGTTTAGCGTTTTGACCCGGTCAATACACTAATCAGTTAATTTTTAGTGTTCGGTAAATTAGTATTTTGACTAATATTTCAAGTAGCGTTTAGCGTTTTAAGCAACGTTTTGAAAAGCTAATAGTATTAACATTTGTCATTTAAAAATAGCGTTTCATATTTTTTAACAAAAAAATATCCTTTAAAAATTTTGTATTTGGAAATTATCTATACACTTTTATGTCAATTGACATTAATCAGCTAACTTAACAGCTAAATTTACCAAACAATTAGTTTAAATTGCTCATCCAAGCAGCTATCTGCTAACAGCTAAATTAGAAACGCTATCCGCTACCGGAATTGCTATCGGCTACCTAAACAGTTAATTTTGCCGAATGGGGCATAAAAATTGAATGATTAGTGCATTGATTTAGTCAAAACATCAAACACTGCTCAAAATACTATTGCCGACAAACGTCTCAAAAATTCTGAACCCCTCTATTCGCTCTTTTTTTATTGGGGGCGAGGCAGTCAAAAGAGCTTTCATCCATTAGGCCCCCATCCGCTTTCTGCCAATGCTAAGCCCCAGTCTTATCTTTATTCATGTTATTCCTCACTCATGTCTTTTACTAAGACATATTCTCTCTCCGTGTGAGAGTGTATTTGCATTCTTTTCTTATGGGTGTTGATCTCTCTCTTGGAGGAATTTTATCAAATTCTTTTCATATCATTCTATTTTTATGGGATCATATTGTTAATTGATTGCAGGATCAGTGTACTATATGTGGCCATTTTTCATATTCAAACTACCATAGCAGATGAATCTTTTCAACAAGAAACTATGCAAAATTTGCAGATATCTTTATTAGAGACTGTATTATGAAGCAACAACTGAGAAAAAGGATGAGGGTTGGGAAAGTTTCACTTAGTTTTTTTTTCTTCGAAAGGTTTGTTTTGTTATCTTAGTTAGAAATTTGTTTAAATATAATATTTATTGTGGATGTCACGTGATCTTCAATTAATGAATTAATCATTTATTTGAAGCGGAACAAAAGAGTTTTCATCCATATAATAGATGGAATTACATCTTTAAAGGAATAATCTTTTAACCAAAAGAATAGTTGTATGATAAAGCCAAAGAACGGAATCTAAAAAAGACATACACCATTTAACAATCCAATGAGTCACACCATTACCACTTTGACCAATGCATAATGCATCTTTGAAACTGTCCGTCCCGCAAAAGTCAGTGATACTAGTCAAGAACGGAGCATCAAACTCCTACTCACTGAGTTGTCTATTATCCTCCCCCTGTTTAACTTCAAAAGGAACTGATGGTCGTTTTGGCGTTTTCAGTAGGGAAGCAAGTAATCCCCTTCCCAAGATTAAAGTGAGATTGAATCGAGTATGAGTCTACAATTTATTTTTGTAATTTTTCACTTTTTTTTTGATTCAGTTACAATTCGATTTGAAACTAATTGTTATAGATGACCTCTTTTTTTTTCTTTTTTTTTGGTTGGTTCTTTTGATGCAATCTAAATGGCTTTTAGTTGGACACTAAGTCATATGAGATTTGGATTTGACTCAAGTTGTTTTTCTCCCTACCTTTTTTTGCTGATAATTGGAAGTTGACTTTTAAATAACAGAGTTTCACAATCCCACTTTGAAACAATGAGGAATGAATGCATGATCTAACTTCGAATCACATATTCACAACTACCACAAGATAAAACTCGTCAATCGCTAGTTAGAATTAACAAGAATTGAACAACGCTTAATCATGTGAGTTTTTTTGTTTAATTTTATTTTGTTGGGACTTTCTTTTTTTTACAAAAAAAATGTCCCAACAAAATAAAATTAAAGAAAAAAAACTCACATGATTAAGCGTTGTTCAATTCTTGTTAATCCTAATTAGCGAAAATCTAAGACAAGATAATTAAAGCGCTTGATATTCTAACTAGCGAAAATCTAAGACAAAATAAAATT
>NCQV01046328.1:5817-16268 GCA_002740545.1 Lophocereus schottii
AAGATGTTCACAGAGGACGTTTTTTGTATTTTACTTATTTTTGGTTGTATAGAGCTCTAGAGGTAAGAATAAGATATCATAAAGCCACATATGGAAGAAATGAATTTTCTTTCTTTTTTTTTGGGTGTTGTATGAAGCAATTAATTTATATCTATAGAATCATGGGCTGATTTTTTGGGTCCAAAAAATCATGGGTTTATAAGATCATATTTTCTCAACCTCAATTTATAAGTCTAAATTGTTTTCAAACTAAGGGGTTATAATATTTATTTCATTAATCAAACAAAAATACAAAAATTACAACTTATGTTATAATTAAAAGAATAAAGTATACAAATCAAAAATGACAACTTATAATAGAATAAAAATATTCTAAAAATAAAATAATATGATTGCATTCTATAATCGGTAGTCAAATAACAAAGATTCGAATTTGAGTTCATTCTTGTTCTATCCAAACATATATGTTCAGGATTCAAGTTTCATTCTCAATTATCTCTATAAGATTTAGAAATGATTTCATGTTATTCCCCCTTTTCCTCATCAAATAGGCCCTTATATACTATACTTAAATAGCGTGGAACATTTTATTTTGTTATATAGTATAAATTTTTTCAATTTTAACCAAATTTTAAAATAACAATGACAAACGTGTTTCAACAATTCTTTTTTAAAAAAAAATAAGTAAAAAATTTAGACAACCTTTCCCACAAAAGGTACCTATATTATTCTCATGCATTTGTGGCACCAAATGTGACACTAACGCCACATTGCTTGCATATTCGAATTTTTCTTCTTTTCTTTATACTTGTTTCGCTTTTTAAACAAAACACAACAAAACTTATTCCCATTCAAGATTTGAAGCAAATGGTGATTAAAGTCTATATCATACATCTATAAGTATAAACTCTTATAAATTACATCAGCGCCAAATATTAAAAATTATCTATATGATAAATACATGCTCTCTCTCTACATATATATCACATTTCTGGATGGGGTGAAATAAAGACCGACTTCGGGCAAGCGGCCGTCGGCCTCACCAACAATCTCACCGACAATTATGGCAGCAATGAGTATTGAAAGTGAGGAATGTTCAATGGAAGAAAAGAAAGCGACAGGACGAGATTGACGAGGAGGAAGACAGAGGGATAAAGAGCTAATTGTGTATTAGATCATTCCAAGTAGAGAGTCAATTCTGTGGCCCATCATCTCTACCATATCAGCTTGTGAGGTAATTTTTCTGCTCACAATCACCCTCTCTCCAATGCAAGGGTTATAACTTTGACTTGCCAAATGAAATAATATCCATAAATCCACCTTACAACACACAACTTCTTTTTTAAAATCAAGAAAAAAAGGAAAAAATTAATAAAAATAAAAAAATAAAAAAAGCAAAAGAAGGGGGAGGTGGCCCGGGGCTCGTAGCCGGCCTCACCAGCCACTCAACACGGCTCGTGAGGTGGGCGAGCCTCCGTTGGAGCCGCTCTTAGTTTAGGACTAACAAATAAAGAAAATATAAAAGATTAATACGGTTATGATGTTTGTGTACTTGTTGATGTCTCAATTGTTGGTGTATTTAGAATTTTTCAATCCACTTACATTATTAATAAAACAAATTCAATTATCGATCCAGAATAGCTGGTTTAAATTTATCATAATCTAATTAATTAAGTATTTTTACAAGTATTGAATTATATTAAATTATACTGAACTGTACCTACCTGTGCTGAATTGCGCTAAAATATATTAAGTGTTGATAATAAATATTATCATAAATTAAAAAAAACATATCGTAAATTATTGGCCCAATCCACTTCATTAGTCGAACAACTATAAAACTGAGCCTAATTTTACTTTATTAATGAACTAGAACTATTCCTTTTGTGATGTAAAAATTGATATGAGCTAAGTAATATGTCAATGTCCAAAATTGTAAACACTTCATCAACAATATTATTTTTATTATTTAGATTTATTTGATCAGTTAAATAATCTTTGTAGGTATTGAATTTTTTAGGTTTATACATGTGTAATTTTCATGTATGTAAGTTAATGTTTATTAATTATATTTCTAAGTAATTGATTAAGGAGAAGATGAAAGATCTTGTGGAATATATAAAGAAATAAAAAAATTATATACATAATAAAAGAAATAAAGTAATTTAAATATTAATTATCAGAGCACCAGCAGTCAGAAAAACGCACTCCGTTGCTTGGGCCCAAGCGCCGCATATATGCTATTTATTAGTTGGGCTTGAAAATGTCTTGCGCGTGAGAACACATTGGCGTTCCCACCTCAACTGCTGTCTTTTTGCGATATTTTTGTTTTTTGTTTTTTTAAATTATTATTTGAGTTATTTAAAAAAGAATATGGGCGTGTTCGGCAATAATATTTTGAATAGCATTTGGTATTTTGACTAAGTTAATATACTCATCACGTAATTTTTAGTGTTCGATAACGTAGTATTTTGACTAGCATTTCAAATAGCGTTTAGCGTTTTAAGTAGCGTTTTTGAAAAGCTAATAGTATTAACGTTTTACATTCAAAAGTAGCGTTTCATATTTTTTACCAAAAATTACCCTTTGAAAATTTTATTTTTGGAAATTATCTATATACTTTTATGTCAATTTATATTAATCAGCTAATCCAACAGCTAAATTTACCGAACACATTTTATTGAACTGCTCTTTTGAACCGCTATCCGCTAACAGCTAAATTAGAAACGCTATTCGCTACCTGAACAGTTATCCGCTGCCTAAATCGCTATCCGCTACTTGAACCGCTAATTTTGCCGAACATGGCCTATATGTTATGATGTGGGTCAATCACAACTATTTTATTAAATTATTCAAATTGAAATTCCATAAATTGAAGAAGTGAATGGATATAGGTTCTTAAAAATTAAAACTTTTATTGAAATGAAAGAATAAAATTCCTAAGTATGAAATGTGGGCTGAAAATGCCCGTATGCTAACTAATTAAGCTATAGCCTTGGAAAAAAATGTGTAAAATTACTTAATTTTATATTATATTATATAGATGTACAGTATCCACGCTCATCCAACTCTGTTGATTGCCTACAGAGTAATCACATGCTTGGCTGCTTCAATGTGCATGGAACAAAGTTCATTGAATCTAAATAATCACCCAAATCCTTGGGGACCCCACAATGGGAAACGGTGTGGGGTCATGGATTGTTGCCTGAGTGGCATGGGGTTCTAGAAGTAGATCCTCTCTCTTGTGTACGGTCAGATTAAATAGAGCAGATTAGTAGTATTTTTCCCATTTTAAGTCCCATATAGCACGTGGTCCAACGGCTACCACAACGTACATCCTGACATGTAAAGTGTGACATAGATTTTGTTTCCTAGTGTATGGTGCGTGAATCTAGTGATTCCCAGTTCTGGTTTACCACTTTACTGCGGCTTCCCTCTTTGCTGGCATGTCTTTTCCTTGGCTTTGATCATGATATTCACTTTTTTCGAGAATAACATATAATAATTTAGAGAGCAGGTGGTTATTTAAATAGTGAATCATATTTTTAATTTGATCATTAATAGATAATTATTTAGATAAGTAATTAAAATAAATATATTTAGCAAATTTAATTATGTAATTAGTTAATTAATATAAATTTACATGTAGGATATAGATCATTTTTAAAGGTAAAGTTTCAGATATTTTTTGTCTAAAAAATATAAAACGATACTTTTGAATGTAAAAAGATAACATTGTTAACTTTTCATAAACACTGCTTGAAATGCTAAATTCAACTTAAAATACTAGTCAAAAAATTAGGTTCCCGAATACTAAAAATTGACCGATTAAGTGTTGACTTGATCAAAGCACTAAACATTACTTAGAATATTGTTGTCGAACACAGGTCTTACCTAACTCTTTTCGCCAAAGGTAGGGGAAAAAAAATTCTCTTGCACTATTTACATCTTGAAAACATTGGTCGAAAAAAACAATCGTAAGCCAGCTCATGGGTTAACTAGGATAATAGAGTATGTACAATCATGAGTTAAAGTTTTGGCTCATAAGTGTTGCGTACCCTCTCCACATCATCTCATGAGTTAATTTTTTGGCTCTTAAGCTTTCCTCTCCACAATACAAGACTCACAACTTTGGCTCGTCAAATAAAATAGTACCTATGTACTCACTCTATAACACACAATTTTATGTTTATAATTAAAAAAAAGAAACCAATTAAAAATATAAAAAGTAAGAAAAAAGGTTATGAGCGGGCCCATGGCTCCGAGCCTCCCCCCGAGCTGCTCGTAAGCATGCCTTGCTGCAGAAAGTCCGAGCTGCTTATCTCTTGCCACGAGACGAGCGAGCCTAAAAAATTTCACCCGCTACACATGCTCTAGATTAGTGAGAAAGATAGACTTTATGTTCAACAACTGGCCATTCAGACTAGCAAAAGTTGTCCCGCTCAAATTTTTGCTTACGTTAAGAGTATTCTCAACTTAAGTTTCATATTTTGAAACTTTACTTTGCCAGTTATTTTATAGAACTTGCATTCTTTTAATATTTCTTCAACATATGAAACTTCAATTCAAATGGCCAAAAACAATATTGGTTATGGACCTACCATATAACATACAACTTTTTTTTAGTTACTTATGTTGGCCCAATTTTGGCAATTTAAATCACTCTCGGGGTGGAATAGAGTGATGATCAAAGTTATAAAATAATCTAAATAGAAATGTGGAAAAATAAATGCGGACAAAACACGCTATTTATAAAGGTTTAGCCACGCCTAGTCCTCTACCCACGGGCGCCCTTCGCTGATGGGATTTTGAACTTTTTTCTTCTATTAAGCCAGTCAACTACACACGATCACTAATCGTCCAACCTACAAAACTCTATGTGTTCCAATGTACGTATTACTCCTCAAGCATATTTGGGTAGTCGACCCTCCAACTAATCAACCCAACCTAATACAAAGAAAGATAACAAATATAAGATACATTTCTTTGATAGAGAACAAAATAACTATGCCAACTTAAGCTCAAACTATTCTCAAGTTTTTCATCTTGATTTGCAAATGTAGCGCTTGTTTTTTTTCCTCTTAGTGTGTTTTTCCTTTTCAGTATCTTTTTCAGCCTTCAAGATGCTTTAATATTTATAGCCAAGCACAATGCAACCTTTGGTATCCCTTGTCACCAAATTAGGAAATAGTATCTTTAGCTGATTTCAAGGCCTTGAAAAACATTTCAAGCCCTTGAAGATTTTGCAGTTTCACAAATCTGTCTATCAACGGTTAAATTCCTGATTTCCATAAATGATCCCTAAAAATCTTACCAAATCAAGTATTATTATCTCAATATCACATAATCAAATTTGAATTACAAAATATAATATCATAAAGATCATATATTTAAATTTGAATACTAAATCATCTCAAGATGCTGTGCCAACTTATATCAAATCAATTAAGTCACATGTACTAGCATGTAACTATTCACTTTGAATTATAACATAGTTAAACAATATAAATATTAAGATAATTTAATTATAACATGATGAATATATCAATTGATTAATCTCTTTTTGTCTTTCATCAAATCATATTAATAAACATATTGTGAGCTTCAAAAAAGCTAACAGTTTCTCTTTTTCTAATAAAAGACAAAGCGCAATGAAATAACGTATCAATACAATTTTGAATGACACATTATGAAAAGTTTTCTAAATATTTCTCCTTCTTTTTGTATTTCATCAAAAAGATAGCACAAGAGATGAAAGAAAAATTGAAGTATAAAAATTATGACAAACACATATATCTCCGCCTTAATAAATCAATGACATATAAAAATGGTCCCCATTAATCTATGGCACTCATAAAAAAAATTATAAAAGGGTTAAATACTAACAACAAAATCAATTACATATGCTAATGCTCATTAACTTGAAATTCTCATAAGCAACATAAGGATGCTATAAAGGATTAATATATTAATACAACAACTCTTCCCTTTCAAGAATAAATCAAGGTTATTGAAAAATCACAAAGTGATATACTTTTTCTCTCATAGAAACAAGTAATATCATTTATGCAAGTATTAGGGCGCATAATAATTATGGACAAAAGCATTGAGATCACATGTGCATAATCACATGTCATAATAGCATAAGATATGAGGAAATATTAATCACATTCACCTTCCAAAAATCTTACTAAATCAAGTATCATTATCTCAAGATCATATAATCAGATTTGAATCACAAAATGTAATATGTTGAATACTAAATCATCTCAAGATGCTGCGGCAACTTATATCAAATCAATTAAGCAAAATGTACTCAGATGGCAATATTCACTTAGAATCATAACATATTTAAACAATATAAATATTAAGATAATTCAAATATAGCATGATGAATACACCAATTGATTAATATCTTTTTATCTTTTATCAAAACATATTAATAAACACATTGTAAGCTAACAACTATAATAAAACTTTTAAGTTGAAAAAAACAAAATAATAAACAGTGAAATTTGCCATGGAATGGCAGATGTTCCAGACCTCATGGCAAATGTATGTGTTCAACCTAAAATTGTGCCATTTTATACCATTGTAGTATATAATATTTGCTCAAAATCAATGATTAAATTAGGTTTACAATATAGTTTTATCTTATTTTGTAGGGATTTTGAGGATTTAAAAAAATAATGGATAAATTGCTTCAACAAGACGCCAAATAGAAGGAAGACAACACTTTGGGTTAAATGAGAAGAAAAGAAAAAAAAAATAGGGGATCGAAGGCAAAGAGCAGGGCAGCTAGAGTTTTTTTTTCATTTTTTTCTTCCTTTGAAAAAAAATTTCAGACCTGGAATTATGGTTGTCAAATTGTGTAATTTAATTTCAGTTTAGTTGGAACAATTGACTCTTGCGTCCACTGTGGTACGGGTAAGTATTTATTTGGCCTGCTAATTTTGGATAAATATTTTTTAATCCACTCAAGTATGGGTAATAATTTTTCGGAGTACTATTGTTTGGGATTACTATTCTTTTTGGGCTTTCTTGCAAATATTTAAAGTTATTGGGCTTTTTTGCAAAACTATGCTTATACTTTTGTTTGAACTTCTTATGATGACTTTGCTGGTACTAGTTATTATAATCTACCACTTATATCTCAAATATTATATTTTCTGTGATTAACGGCTCACCATACTTAACAAAATAATTAAACTTAATTAGAGAGTTTTGACTATTACTTGAACTCAATCAATGGTGGACTCTAGCGTTCCTCTAGCATTCGGTTTACAGAGATTGCTAATCTCAACCCCACCTTCCTTAGATCAGGCATGGCACAGATCCGTTTCGTTTCCTACCTCGGACCATAGTCACTAATCAGATTTTTTATCTTTTTCAAGGATGGTGGAACTTTAGTCAAGAAATTATAATATTTAAGACATAAGGTTCAATTGAATAATGTTCCTTATTGGGAGACTTCTTTTATTGAAAACTTAAAGGTGAAAATATTACAATGGAAAGTTTTGAAGAGGGACTTATGCTAAGATCATTAGAGATGCTTGTTCATAGAGAAATGGAGAATCTTTACTTCTCTTTTGCTCGAGAATGCTCAAATAATTGTGTCTACTTTTAGCACTTGACCTCTCATTTTATAGAGGATTGGAGGTACATAGGATGCCCTAATTGCTACAGTACATACTGATTTTTTACATGGTTATAGTACATAAAGACTTCTCACATGGCTACAGTACACACTGACGACTACAGTATAATGCTTTATTTTACATACCTCACATTTGTACAATAATGGAGCAACCACTTTTCAGAGTTTTTAATGATGACAAGATTAATCATCATTATTGAGATTCTGCATGCTTTAATATCCAATTATATCTTCCAGACTATCATTATCTGGATAATCATCAAAACCTTCATCTAATTAAAGATGCTCTGGAGCCCATTTCTCAAATAATTCCAGAAGATATTTCTTTTCTTTTTCTGATAAGATTTTTCAGCTTTGGCATCAAAGAGATAATCAAAGATGTCTTCTGAAACGGCTCTGTCCACTTTCATGTGTTCTTTAAACTCATTATTATAAGCGAAAGTAATATTTTCACAATGCATTATTGTTTTTCCTTGTTCAATTAATGTCCAAGTTTGATGATAAATGTTGTAAAAATCGATGACTCTTGCTAAAGTGGGATCAGTAACAAATCCTGCTCATTCCAGAAACCAGTCTTGTCGTTGATCATCAGAATCGTCGTAATCAACGATCTGGACAAGATAATGAGATGGTTTGGCTTTTTCATTTTTATATTTGATTAGTGCACAATGTACCTCCAAATATAGAGGTCTGCATTGTGGAATTTTTATAGGACCCTCACGAGAAGTAAGAAACCAATGGGTCTTCTTGAACATGTATTGTTGGAATTTGGTTAATGTTGAGAAAAATGGGAACTTTGAATTTGGGATTTCCCACATTCATAGACTTTAATGATAGGGTCATTTGGAGAGATTGAGTTGGCTGGGAAACTAACACCAACTCCAGACTTATCAGGAAAATAGAGTATTGTATTCCAAAACTCCCAAATATCATAAGAAAAGTTATGATAATAAACGATGCAGGCTGCATACTACTCATTGAACCGTTTCTCTTGAATATGAGAACTTATTTTTTCTTGGATATCCTAAGGACATCTAGGGTAATTAACTTGTAACCCTAAAAGGGAAAATCTTTAGGCTATTAGGTAGGCTGAAAATAGTAGACCAAAGCGTGATCGACCTTTTATATGGAATTCCAGATTATCAATGAGGACTTTACTAGACGGAGAAATCCGTTCTAGTAGGAATGACATTTTGTTATGAATTTTCTCATTTTCTGGCAGGAGGTTGGCTTTGATGATCACCATAAACGAGTTTTCGAATTACACTATCTGCTAGAGGATTCTTCGATCATCCTTGTATATGTAGCAGAAAAAACTGGTTAAGTCATAATTATCAACGCAGCAGTCGCCCTTGCGCTTACATATTTGATAAATTCCTTTTCACAAAATCAAGTATTCCTTTGCAATCAGTTAGAATCAGAAAAGGTTTTGGGGCCAAACAGATTAAGAGCTTTTTAAGTCCCCTTATGACTGCAAGGATTTCTTTTTCCATTGTACGATAGTTGCATTATGTTTTATTAAAATTTCCACTGCAACATTTGTAGAGTTTTTCGCCTTCTTTGATTTTGACACTACTAAAAAAACACAAAATAACGATGAAATTTGGCAAAAGACTAATTCAACGATGGAAAGAGCAACGGAAATAGTGATGGAAAAATTATAGTAGAAAAAGTTAGAGTCGGCAACAGATAGGTAAATCCGTTGGCAGAGTTAAATATCGGCGATGGAATATCTGTCGCCATCTAACTAAAAAATTAATTTTATTTTAAACTGGCGAGGGAAATTCCGTCACTAGTAAAAAAGTTTCAGATGGCGACAAAATATCCGTCGCCATGTGTATTTTTTAAAAAAAATTTGGGGTTGGGGATAGAATTTCCATCGCCTTTGCATCACCCCATCACTTAAATGAACCAAATCTAGTTCATTTGCTCATTCGACCCTGAAACGCGAGAAAGAGAGAGAGAGAAAGTCGCCGTCGCAGCCATTCACCACCATGAATGCTACCGACTGCCCATCGGCCCCATCCTCTGTCGTCGCAATTTTCCCCCGCAGCCTTCCCCAATCGCCGGCCGCCGCCTGCCCTGCCAATTGCCAGATCTTTTGACAAATTTTGAGGTAAATTTCTCAAGGAAACTAGTTTTAATTTCTACAAATTTTTGTATTACATTGTTAGAATTTCATAATTAGTTCATATTTATGTTGAAACGTGGTATTTGCGTAAAATTATTGCTCTAATTGGTTTGAAGATCTTACTCAATGCAATTTAGGATTTAGGTTTGGTAATTTGAAGTTGAAATTTGATATGTTGGTGAAATGAAATGCTTCATTTCATAATTTTGTTGAAATGTGATATTTGTATGAAGTTATTATTCTAATTTGTTTCAAGAATTTGCCCAATGTAATTTAGGGTTAGGTTTTGTAATTTGAAGTAAAAGTTTGGTTGGTTGGTGGAATGAGATGCCTTGGTTCATACTTTTGTTGAAATGTGATATTTGTGTGAAGTTATTGCTCTAATTTATTTCATGATTTTGCCCAATGTAATTTAGACTTAGGTTTGGTAATTTTAAGTTGAAATTTGATATATTGGTGGAATAAAATGCTTAAATTTAGATGAATTATTAGTTTTCTGAAATTCATAAGAATATAAGTATATTTTTAGAAGTGTATAAGTAAATATATGTAATATATAATTGATTAAATTATGGAATTATTATTTAGATTAAATTAATTCTTATCCAATAACTTATGTGGTTATTGTTGTTTGAGTAGAATATGAATAGGCCTCTATATCAT